>PVJH01007409.1:0-93251 GCA_004026705.1 Nesogale talazaci | reverse complement strand
CCCCCCCCCCCCCACCACCACCAAGACAAAGAGAAATTGTTCTGCTTGCACCATGGAACCTTGCCCTCGCTGATGCTCTAGTGTGAGCTCCCGGCCCTGCCTCCAGGGGACGGGAGTAGCTGGAGGGCCGCACTTCCCCACGGGAGAGTAACCAGCGTGCCAATCCCCTGCCCTAGGTTTCCCTGAGCACCACAGAGGCAGCCCTTGCCTTGAATCGGTATATCTGCTCGGCCGTGCTCCCGCTCCTCACGAGATGCGCCCCTCTCTTCTCTGGGACAGAACACTGCACCTCGCTGATTGACTCGACTCTGCAAACAATATACAGGCTTTCCAAGGGACGGTCCCTCACCAAAGCCCAGAGGGACACCATCGAAGAATGTTTGCTTGCCATTTGCAAGTAAGTCCTCCTTCCTGGGTTTTCTGGGTCTGCGTGTCACCATGTCCCCTACAGATGGGGTGAGTCCTGTCTGAGGAAGCTTCCGCATCCTTGCTGTCCACCAGCCCTCCACCCAGTGGGCCCCTCCGATGTGTGGAATCACTCATCACTGGCCACTGGGATGAAAGAGGATGTTCAGGGGTCTAGGCTGCTATTAGCTGTGAGGTTTGGCAAGTCAGGATTCAGACTGTCTTTCAAGTATTCTTATTATAAATCGTTAGGTTAGTTTGTGAGAGAAGAGAGAGTTGGGAGCAGATGGTTTCTCATCCCTCCACCCCCACTTTACCCCCTCCCCATCCCCTAATTACTTAGAGATCAGACACCAAGAGCATTCACTAACGCATCTCGCCTCCACCCTTCCCTAGGAAAGGAAGAGCCCCTGCCACAGTGAAGAGTCAGGACAATCATGTCTTCACTGTGGGTGGGGATCAGAGCCTACTGGATAAGGGAAGGGGTAAGCTCAGCCCAAGGACATGAGGTCAAGTTTGAAGGGTCGAAGGAAGACTGGCTTGCCCGTAGCTGGCCTGGGCAGACAAGGGTAAGGCAGTGGTCTGTCTTATCTGAGTGCACATTTGAATCTTCAGAGGTACAAAAGTACTTCAGTGCCTAGGCTGGACTCCAAAGCAAAAGAATCAGTCTCCAGGGATCATATCCAGGCCTCCCTGGTCCTGTGCAGCTGCCCTAGGTGATCCCAGCTTGCAGCTAAAGTAGAGAAGCTCTGCTCTGAACTGTCCTAGAGGCAGAGGGAGGACCTCAGGAAGAGGCATCTCCTTAGGACCCAGCTGGCTTTGACCTCATTCTTGTTGACTGAGTTGGGAGATCTGGTGGTGTCGGTGAGGTGAGCTGTTCAAAGCCACCAGCTGTTCTTCAGGAGAAAGATGAGGCTTCTGGCAGCTATCAAGAGTTCCAGGCTTAGACGCCCACAGGTTCAGCGCTGCCCTGTGACTCTCTCTGTGAGTCAGAATCAGTGACCGTGAATTTGAGTGTGCTGGGTTTCCTTAGCCCACACGTGATGTGGATGCCCTTGGACTGGAGCTGCCTGGGGGACAACAGTCCCCCAGCCTTGTCGACCACATCCACGCAGTAATAAATGTTTTTATTAACACTGACTTCTAGTCGTGTCTTTACATGCCAGGCCAACAGGCTTCACCGACGTTAGGAGACAACTTGTATCCAAAGAAAGAAAAGTCTCCTTGTAGACTGTGCCCAAGGTCAGCGTGGGAGAGGTTTCTAGGCTCTGGCCCTAAAGGAAATGTTCTCCCTGAGAACATTGTCCAATCAGAATCAAACCCGACCCTCTGACCCTCCAGAGAGACACCACCTCCTTGCCCCTGGCTGCTGTGGGTCTTAGACCCCGCTGGGTCAGTTTCCCCTCATAGAGAACACTGCCTTGTCTTGGGCCACCCTCACAGCTGTCATCCATCAGCCATGGTGGCAGCTGCTGACAATCCAGCTCACGGAAGGTCTTACTGTTTCTCACGGGCCCTCTATCCAGCACACTGGCCGCCCACAGGCCTGGGCCGTCCTGACAGCATGTCCAAAGCACCACGTGAGACAAGGCTCACAGACCCCAGCTTCTAAGGAGCCCTGTGGCTGTATTTCTCTGCCCTTGGATGTTACGGAGATTGCCTTCATTTGAAAAGACTCCTCTGAACATCCTGCATCACAGTCACCTTTCTCCTTTACATGTGCGGCTTTTAAATCGTGGGAAAGGCTCTGAGTCATTTCTTGCAAGAGAAATGAGAGCCACACACACTTGTTATAAATACTGACGCAGGAGCTAATCTTGCTCAGATCCTAGGCAATGCCTACACTTCCACTGCAAGGTGGTCGTGATGAGCCGTGGAGCACATGAAGCGAGTTAGAATGTCTTCTGTTTTGGAAGGGAGGTTGAGCTTGGTAACGACGCTTACCATCTGCGGGGACGAATAGGCTCCCCGGTTCTTCTCACTGCCAGGTAGGAAGGAAGGATAATAGCCCGTTATTCGCTTACACGGGTGTCCACTTTGCTTCTCGGCAGTGACAAAGGGGGCGAAACCAATGTGTGTGCACAAGGGGAAATTCCTTTTTATCAGAATCAATTCGGTACTTGGCTAGTCACAGTAGCAATGCCATCTTCAGGCGTTGGACTGCCCCCTTGGCTAGAGTTGAACTTGGAAGGAATCTCGGGAATCAATTCCATCAAGGAGTCCCGTTGACCAAGAAAGTCATCTCCTAGGAAGAAAACCATGTGGGGGAGCCCAATCTTACCTGCAAAGATATTCTTAAAATCAGACCGTGGGGAAATTCGAATTTAACACCCAAGCCAAAATATAGTTTACAGCCCTATTAATATAATTTTGGGGTAATATATTGTTATACTATTACTAGATATTGCTAATGTTATCATTACCATAGTCCTACTCGTCTTCCTTTTTTAAAAGATCATTTTATTGGGGGCTCTTACTGTCTCCCTTTCCTTCACCCACGTTTCTGTGGTTTGTCCTCCTTGGCAGGGGGACTTGCAGTTTGGGGGGGGGGGGGGGGGGCACATGTTGCAAGTAAAAGTGATGAAGTGATTGTGATGCAGCTTTTGTTTGAGTAGGAGGGGCTTGTTCCAGCCTTCCAGAGTGAGGGCAAATGTGCAGCCGTGAGAGAGCCGGTTTGAACCCACCGGACGCTCTGAGGAGGACAGGCGAGGCTATCGGCTCTCCCACCGGTGAAAAGCCTGGGGGGCATCACAGTGCTCGATGGCCGGGAGTTTGATTTGAGGGGCGGGATCATCTGTCAATGCAACGGCCCATGTCCCAAGGATTCCCAGGACTCCCAGTGAAGCATTTTGTCATTCATGGTGGTTTATCCAAGATCTGGTGTGTGGAGAGCTAATTGATCCGAGGCTGGCTTTAAACCCATGCTGCCACGCACCTCTGTCGACTGCCCTCTGCCTTTTAAACATTGACTCTTTCCCCCCTCGTGCCACACTGCAGCCACTTGAGGCCTTCCATGTTACAGCAACTCCTGCGTCGCCTCGTCTTCGATGTGCCGCTCCTGAACGAATACTGCAAAATGCCGCTTCAGGTACGTGTCTCCGCCTGCCGGCACTGGAAGCAGCACCTCGTGGGGGCCACACAGCGCTGAGATGCGTTGGCCTTCTGGACGCTCACAGGCAGCTAGCCAGACACCAGCCTCTTTGGGGACAGCCATGTGGGAGAGAATGGGCTGGCTTGCTAGGTGTAGTGACCTGGCCAGGTTTCTCTAAGGCCCTTGCATGGACAGCATGGTATGCCACAGAACAGCCAGGGGCCTGGATTAGCAAGGGGCCCCGGATTTTGATTTCTCCTGTCCTACATAGGTTTTCCAGAATATATTTCCCATTTCAAAAAAAAAAAAGTTGAAGGCTCTGAGGTTGTCCCAGTTAAATACAGCATCTAAAATATGCTTTTCTACTTCATTCATGCTTTTTTTCTTCTTTTTCTTCTTCTTTCTTGGTTAAAGATACTTCCGTTTGGTTTTTCGTTTTTTTTTTTTTTTGTCTTCGAATGAACTGCCCATATTGCATTTCCCCCTCTTTCCCCCAAAACGGGAGAAAGATGAGGGTGCATCTTCTCATCCTAAGGTGTGGTATTCCAGAACATTTTCGTATTCTAGGACTATTTGGTTCAGAATATTTTTTTTGTTTTGTTTTCCTGCCCTAAAAACTGGGTGTGTTTTATGGTCAGGTGCCTCTTTTTAAAAAAAAAAAAATCATTGTATTGGGGACTCGTACAACTATCACAATCCACACATCCCAGGTGCATCGTATGGTCCAAAAAATACGTTATTTGTTGCCTCGTCCCTGAATGCCTCGCCATGCGCCAGCCAACATCAGTGTAGCTAGAAACATCGACCACCACCCAGCCAGCCAACGAGTCCCTGATCCCTCCTGCTTCCCGGGGACCTGCCATATGAGCATCTTCAAAGTTGTCAGGACATGCCAGTCCCATCTAAAAACTCTGTTCCATCATCGTAGCCAAGCTCTTCCCTCTCTTCATAAAGAGCTAAGCGAGGGTTTGACCAGGGGCCTTTTACTGAGGTAACCAGAATTTCCAGCAGCCTTTCCTTTCCATGGGAGAGCCGAGCCAGGCAGCATGGTGGGCTGCCATCCACAGGGCCGGCGGTTCCAAACCACTCCTCAACACTTACCTTCCTGACAGCCCGCAGAGGCAGCCCCACCCCGTCCTGCAGGGCCATCGACTCCAGCTTGGGTTTGGGTGGCAGCTTCTGTGCCTGGCTTCTTCCCAGTGATGGCATAGCCCTTCCCGGGCCCATTCTCCTCTGTGACCCTAAGGGACTCTGTTTTTAATCCCAGAAAGCGTGCACTGCACACTTTCCCTCTCAGCATTGCTGCCTCTGGCTCTGAAAGAGGCGGAGACCTCGATAGTGCTGAATCAACTCACTTTTGCTTCTCAAAGCGATTTTTCTGATGTGGATGTCACCTGCTGGTTTATTGATTGGTTTGCTTTTTTAATAAAATAAAACGATGGCGTTCCTGTGCCCTCTGCTGGCCATACGCGGGGCTTCGATAACCTGGTGGGTCCAGCAGACTGCTCAGAGAATCATTACAGACTAATCTTCCATTCCCCAACTGGCCCCGTGCCCTCTCACAATCACAGCACCCCTGTCTGTACGCAGACAGCTCGGAAGACAGCTTTGCACCTGTGAGTGCCTCCAACGGCACAGAGAGGGTGTTCAGGGGTAACGTTCCTTCATTTGAAGTAGCGACTGTTCCCCTTCACCTTCCAGTTGCTGTGAAGGGCACAAGAATTAACTGGGCCACCCAGGTGAAAGCTCATTGGGTGTGAAAGTGGAACAACTCGCAGAGGGGTCTGGGGCCCCTTGATGGGCAGCCCAGGTGTTTCAAAGGCTGGTCTCCTCCTCCTGCTCTGCTTACTATCCCATCTCCCCCTGTCGGTCTGTGATGCCTGTGGATTCTCTCCACCTCTCTGCTGCCCTGCGATCACGCGCGGACCCTCCCAGCTTCTGACAAATCACTACGAACAGTGCTGGAAGTACTATTGTCTGCCTTCCGGGTGGGGCAGCTACGGCCTGGCTGTGGAAGAAGAACTGCACCTAACGGAGAAGCTTTTCTGGGGCATTTTTGACTCCCTGTCCCATAAGGTAACTCCAGTTCTTCTGGCCCAAAGGGACCCAGCCTCCTACAAAAACAAAATGGCCAACACTTATCTTGTCCTGGTGGTGCGGTGGGCTAGTCATCAGGCGGCTAACCCCAGGGTCAACAGTTCAGGCCCAGCAGCTACTCTTGGGGAGAAAGATGAAGCTGGTCTGCTCCTGTGATGATTTTTGGAAACCCTGTGGAGAGACTCAAGGGTTTAGGCTTATTTGTTTGTTTGTTTGTTTTGAGTGTTTTTTGTACTAAGTATGGTACTTTACAAAACCTGTTACACTAGTCCTTTTCTCAACTCTGAAATGAGAGCTACATAATCTTTAGTTTGCAGGTAAGGATGAACCTCAGAGAAGCGGAATAACTTGCCCGATTCTCTGAGCCGATCAGTGGGAGAGCTATACAAAAGTGAACTACAAAAATACTGCCTGGTAGCATTGCCCTCTTGCCCCATTCCTTTCCCCCTGACTCGGTATGGCCCCTGACTGGATCAGCCTGTGTCCCTAGGCTCAAACCCGGAAGAAAAGTGGTAGGTGTGTGTACGGGTGCTGTGATGTTAGTTCTGCAGCAGGCAGTAAAGCTCTTCTGGCTGGGACTTGACACGACCATTCATTTGATATGGAAAAGTTTGAAAGAGAACTTGGGGCCTCTCGCTCTTAAAGCATACTGAGCAGTTTTGTTAAAAAATAACAATAATAATAAATAAACTAAGCAACCTCCCATGGAGTCCACACTGTCATACCAACCCACTAGGCCAGGATAGAGCTGCCCCTGTGAGTTTTCGAGACTGTCACTCTTTACAAGTAGAAAAAGCCCTGTCTTCCACCCTCAGAGCGACTTGTGGTTTTGAACTGCCGAATCTGTGGATTGCAGCAGCCCTGCGTGTAACCGCCACACCACCAGGACTCCTTCATTCCTACAGTTGAACTTAAATATAGTTCCAGCTCTCACACTCGATCCCTTTCCCTTAACCCACATCATCTGCATTTGAGAGCTCCCCAGGCCGACCACAGATGGAAAACAAGTCGGCCTGCTTTTTAGAGAAGTCGCAAACACTGTCTACCTGCGTTTTTCTTGACTGTTGAATTCCTGCGGTCTAATCCAGGAGGCCTGGTGGTGCTGTGGGTTAGGCACTCGTTTGACTGCTAACGTCAGGGTTGGTGGTTCAAACCCACTTGCGGCTCTTGGTGAGAAGAAGCAATCTGTTCCCAGAAAGACTCACAGTCACAGAAACCCTCTATTGAGTCAGAAACCTCTAGGGCGGTGAGCTTTGGGGGGTTTCAGTGTCTGTAAATCAAAAGCTGCTCCGAACCCCATGGTTGGTGACTGAGCTGAGCCCCTGAGGGGAGGAGCGGGACCCCTTTCAGCTGCTGTTGAACTGGCCAAGCGCCTGGGCATCCCAGGTGTAGATGGCGTTAAATTCTAGAACTGCCATGTTTAGGACAAGTTTAGGTCTGGTGAGAACCCCTGTAACTGTGGTTTTCTTGAGATGGATTATGGAGGAGGTTTTAACCTTTCCCTGGGGGTTTCCAACTTAAAGTAAAAAGCAGCCCAGTGGGGCGGGGGGGTGTAGTTGTCTCAGCCTCCGTTTCTACCAAAGAGTTGAAGGGGCAGTGGATACCTGGGTCCAGCTGTGGCTGCCACGGGCACATGCACCCTTTTGATGCTGGCTCGCTGCAGGGTCTGTGCTGTCTCTGGCTGTCTCACTCACCTGGTCTCTGCTCCTCCCCACAGAAGTATGACCCAGAGCTCTTCCGCATGGCCCTGCCTTGTCTCAGTGCCATCGCCGGGGCCCTGCCCCCAGATTATCTAGACACGAGAATCATCGCCTCGTTGGAGAAACAGGTTTCGGTGGACGCGGAGGGGAACTTTGACCCCAAACCTATCAACACCATGAAGTAAGTCCAGAACCCTCTCTAAATGGGTCCCCCGTGTTCCCGGGCTGCCCTCCTTTCGTGCTCAGAAACTTTCAGTTCCCCGTCCTTCATTCTAGCCAATGCTGTCCATCATTTCCCAGGACACCATGCAAGGCACATCAAACATTGGGTTTCCTCTCTCCTTTCTGAAGGTTTCATCCAGACCCATATGATTACATACTGCATTTTTTGGGCATTACTGCCCTCTGGTGGGAGTGGGAGGCCCAGCCTTGCTCCTGGAGAGCTGCTGCTGGATTTGAACCGCCAAGCCAGTGGGCCGCAGTCCCGCATTCAACCACTACACCACCGGGGCTCAGCCCATACTGCATTATTAAACATGAGGATTTTTGTGTGTTTTCTTTTTAAGTTTTGTGGAAGGACGGGTTGGTGAATTTTTCACATGTGATGGATGCTTTCCACAGAATAAATGCCGCCAGAGGCACTGAGAGAAAAACCCTGACAAATGACGCCATTCATCTATTAACGAGCTTTGGGCCACATCTTCGCTCTCTGTGAATTAGAACTCTACTTTCTAATACTACCGTCCATCAAGCCAGCTCCTTAAATACTCAGCTGAGCTCCAGGAAGGCCCAGGAAGCGATAGCAGGACAGCTGGGGGCCCCTGAGTGGAGGGCGGCTGTGCCTGCTCTGTTTCCTGCCAGAGCTGGATCATTGGGAGAACCCTAGAGTCACACCTGCTCCCATCTGCCCTGGACCCTCTGGCATAGCTTGCCGGCTCTGATTAAGTAACTGAGTGCATCCCACTTGACAGCAGTCCACATGAGTCACAGAAGAACTGGGCTCCATGGGGTTTTCCATAGCAGACTTTGAGAGGTCAATCTCCAGGCCTTTCTTCCAAGTGTCTCTGGGTAGATTTGAACCTCTAAGCTTTCTGTCTGCAGTTGCATGTATTCACTCTTGGCGTCACACAACGAGCTCTTGATCAAGCGACCAAGGCGTGTGTATCCTTTGAGCAAAATAGAGGTGAATTTTGACCTATGGCAGATCTGCCTTTGTTAAAAAGGTGCTTCAGGAGTCATACAATCTTTTGCGTCCAGATGCATCTGTAATGAGGGTACAAAACTCTCACAGTGTGGCGAGGGGAAAGTAAGAGTGAGTCTGTCTGAGTCCCTTGAATTTGTGTGGTAGTAGCGGTTCTCAAATGACATACCACAGCGTGTCCTCAGCCCTTCCCAGAGGACTGCCAGCTTTGGCTGTGGATAAAGCCTAGCTCCGGTATAAGTCAGTACACGTTTGCTGAGCCCCGGTAGCACAGTGGTTGTGTGTGGGACTGCGGCCCACAGGGTTGACAGTTCAAATCCAGCAGCGGCTCTTCAGGAGCAAGGCTGGGTTTCCTACTCCCACCAGGACAGTGATGCGGAAAAAAGAAAAAGAAAAAAAGCCAGTACACATTCTTTCTGTCCGTCAGAGTGGCTGCTGGGAAAGACCAGGCACCTGCTGCCAGGTAAAGGCGAGTGTGATGGAACAGCCAGCAAGGGCTAAGGAGAAGGCAGGTGTTGACCAGAGAATGTGACCTCGTGAGACTGTCCATATGCTAAAGACTGACCAAGTAAACAGGATATGAGTTAGAGGCTGTGACGAACACTATGAGACTAGTACTCTAGGAGTGGTGGTACGCGAATGCTTGGTGATTCTGTGTAGTTTTGAGAGTTCTGATTTCTTCAAATGGATTTCTGACCTCAGAGTGGAGCGTTGAGTAAGGTGAGCCATCAGGGACTTCACCAGACAAAGGGCCAGAGTAGAAGGATCGCAGACTGTGTCAGTCTGGGTAGACTAGAGAAACATATTCATAGACGCTCATATGTGTAACAGAAAGAACTTTATATACAAGAGTAACTGTACATTAAGAAAGCAGCCCAGCCCAGTCCAGATCAAGTCCATATGTCCAATATGAGCCCATATGTCCAACATCAGCCTATAAATTCCTCGTGAGACTCAAGCAACACATGCAATGATGTCAAGTGCAGAAAAATCACAGGCCAGTGGGTGGGAAATCTTCTGGATCCGGTGACAATAGACGCATCTTAGGGCTGGTGTGAGTCTCCCCGTGGCTCCTCCAGCTCCCAGGCTGTGGCTGCCATCAGCAGAGCTCCATGTGGCCTGTTAGCAGGACTGTCTCCCAGGGAGTGGGTGTGTGTCCCGCCTCCAGTGAGCTCTTTACCTCCTTGCTTTCTCCAAAGGAGGTCATCAAGCTGCGACCTGATCGACAGGCTAAACTCCACCCCTGCACTCTTAATAGACTCAAGTTGACATTATCGAAATCCAGTAAAGGGCTGGCTCACCAGGTCCTAGCAAGGGCAGGGACCAGGGAAGACCGGGGTCTAAGGATCAGGGCGCATGTGGCCTCATTCCATGACTTCCCTTGAGGTGTTCCTCGGCCTTTGTTTCAGCTGAGTCACGGTTTAAATTCCAGGGAGAAAAAGTCTGGATGACAGGTCCACATGTTACTACAAGCAGTGCAGGAAGACTAGTTCCCTAAAGAGGAAATGGAGATGGCATGGCCACTATGGAACCCTGGTAGCATCGTGGTTGCACGTTGAGCTGTGCTCCCCAAGGTCAGCAGTTCAAAACCACCAGGTGCTCTGGCAAAGAAAGAGAAGACTTTCTACTCCCATCAAGGGTTACAGTTTTGGAAACTCCCAGGGGCAGTGCTACCCTGTCCTGCAGAGTCACTATAAGCCAGCATCAATTTGATGGCCGTGAGTGAGAGAGAAAGAAGGGGTCATCCAGCACAAGGAACAGGAGATGGTGGGCAGGTGGCTGCTGCAGGTGGAGACCGACCTCCGAGACCACAAAAGGAGGCGCAGCAATGGCCACATGCGCTCCATCTAGCTATCCACCCACTTCTGTCATTCCAAGACTGGGGCCCTGAGGTAACCACGGGTTAAGGGAGGGTTCCCCCCTCTACCTGGACCAGTATGGCGCAGGCATCAGCGGGGCAGTCACCAGGGCGGTGGGTGGTTTCTGCAGGTGGGTGGATCAGCCTGCCCTGGCCACCCCACTCTTTTGACTGTCTGGCGTCCAAAATGGTCCTGCCCTTGCATTCCTTCTCCATTCCATTCCACCTCCCGGCCCTCTTCTCCCACTTCAGACCCGACGGCTGGCCGGCCGGCAAGAAGGATGCTTCTGATATCCCTCTTCTGCTTTTCACAGTTTTTCCTTGCCTGAGAAATTGGAATATGTTGTCACCAAGTATGCTGAGCATTCACATGATAAATGGGCCTGTGACAAGGTAGGGATTCTCATCCAATTGACAATTATCTAGTGGGGAGGGGAGGGGGGCGGGGTAGACGCCCACAGAACATGAAAGGGTTGGTTCCTGGAACTCTGCCTGGTTTGCCGAAGTGACAGACTCACCGTTCCAAAAGCATTCATTCTTTCTGAGCAGCAATTTCCCCGGGGGTCGCTGGAGGTGGGCAAACCAGAGGCAGCAGCTGCGAGTGCAGCTCTGCTGCTCTCGGGAGGAAAAGATCCCAAGGTTCGCTTCTTTGGTGACATTGTATTTTCTGCAGCTTGGGCCCAGGCGTGTGCGTTCTTGCGTTGGACGTAAAAGCCCATGGGGCTGGGCGTTCCCGAAGGGACTGGGGCCCCTGCTGGAAAGGGGACGCGCAAGGCAAAGCCTCATGACGCTTGTGTGTGGCTGGGAAGCCGTCGGATGCCCAGACACTCCCTTATTAATCAGCCTGTCCATCTGGTGTTTAAAATTCCTCGCCACACGAGGTCAGGCTGCTTAATAAGTTTAATTGCTCTGTCAGGCCTTTCATGCTGGCAGGCGGACAGGGTGGGCCGTGCCAAAGGCATCCCAGAGTCCTGTGGGCGGCTGTACCCAATGGGGGCTCGGGCGCAGCTGCCGTTTCTTGCCCATAGCGGCAGACTGCTCCACCGCCAGGCCTCGGAAGAACTCCTGCGTTCCCTCAGATAAAGGGCACCTTAACCCCCCTAGTAGACAAGAATCCTGGTGGCGCAGAGCCTCACCCTGCTAACTGAAAGGTCGGCAGTTCAAACCCCTCTGCCGATCCATGCAATAAAGGTGAGGCTATCTCCATTAAGACTTGCAGCCTCAAAAATCCCCAAGAGCAGTTGTGCCCTGTCCTGGAGGGGTCGCTACGGGTCAGAAGTGGGTGATGGTGGTGGCGGCCTCCCGGCTAGGCATCCGGATGGACCTGCATTGGAATCTGATGCTAACCGGGGTCCCTGTAACTGTAGCATAGGCGTATGTCTCGTGATTCTGGCACAGAGGTTTTATCTGGCTTTATTTTGTTTGTGTTCTGCAAAGGCCCAGAGAATAAGCATTTTAGGTTTGGGGAGCCATGAGACCTCTGTTACAACTCCCCACTTCTGCTGGTAGACCAAGAGAGCATCCATACACCATACCTAATAAACACATGAGTCCGTCTTACTCCAATAAAACTGGGTCTACAGAAATGGGTCGCTGGATGGATTTGGTCCATGGGCCATGCTTTCTAAGGACTTTTTTTTTTTTTTAACATATGACCCTTTGTTCAACCTGTCGCCTACTGATTGGACTGCAAACCACAAGATCAGCAGTTCAAAGCCACCAGGCCCTCCAGAGGAGAAAGATAAGGCTTCCCACTGCCATACAGAGTTTCCGTCTCAGAAACCCCCGGAAGCAGTTCCACCTTGTCCTACAGGGTCATATGAGCCAGGACCAGCGATTTGGAGTAAAGCAGGCCCCCTAAATGCATCCTACCCTCCACACTATCAGTAACCCAGGTGACTTTTTCCACCTATGTCTCTTAAATTAGTAGAGTTCGACACCACCACCACTCCGCCCCACTTGGCACAGCTGTAGTGCAATCTACTGTCTACCTGGCCACCATCATTTCCCCAGATTATGGTGATAATCTCTTACCTGGTCTCCCATATTCATTTTGTTGTCGATCCCCCAAGCCCCTCCCTGCTCCACTAGTCTGTTCACACAGCCCTTGAGTGATCGATCATTTTGAAATGCAGACTGGGTCATCACTTACCCAATCATCTCGAGCCCTCACAGGGCTTCTCACTCCCTCACTGGCTTCTAACTCTTCCTAGTACAACAGCCTGAAGCCTTTCCATAACCTGCCAGCTCTCTGTTCACCTGGCTTTTGCTACCATGGCGCCATCTTCCAGCCACAGTCCCCTCTTGCTGCCCTCTTTCCTGTGGGACAAGTACCTGAAACAGCCCTTAGTCAGAGCCTGGTTTAGACCCGTCTGCACCCATGCTCCCACCATTCATCTCCTCATCCTTCAAACAGCAATCCGATTCATGGTGTTACTGGAACCATCAATTCCTACCGTGCCACTTGCCCGCATTCTTCACATGGAGACCCCTGAGGATTCTTTGCGTTACCATGTTTTTCTTGCACCTTTCTATATGCACACCAGCCTTTCACTGTGCATTTATTGGTGGTGGTATTTGGTGAGCCTCTTCCGCTCCCTCTAGACTCTAAGCTCTGGCAAACGAGGATACCTCTTAGCTCCCTACCTAGCTTGCTAGATAGACAGCGATGCCATAACCAGAAAGAGTACTTTTTCTGCCTGCAGGCACCACATAGTCTTGTAGAAGTCGAATAAGGCAACCATTACAGTCCAGGCTGGTAAGTGCTGGGGCACACATGAGCACAGGATCGGTACCTGTAAGAGGAGCCCCTGGTCCAGGAAGACTTTCTAGAGCCAGTGACATCTACATTCTGTGCTCCGGCCTCAAAAATTCACTCCATCAAGTTGATACCAACTCGTTGCAATACCGTACAACCAGGCAGCAGTTCCCGCTGTGGATTTCTGAGACTGCAACTCCGCCAGAGTGGAAAGCCAGCCTGCCTTCTGCAGAGCAGCTGGTGGTTTCAAACGGCCGACCTTGCAGTCAGGAATCCCACAAGTCCTCACTGGGCTGCCGGGGGGCTCCATGCTAAAGGATAGGTGGGAGGTACTAGGGAACCCCAGTCCCACGGGAGCAGCCAACACAAATGCAGAGAAGGGAGAGGCGTGGCCAAGTTGGGCAGCTAGAGTTCATGGCAGCTGTGTTATAGAACAGGAGAAGGCTGAAGAGCCAGCCGAGCCTGGAGAGGTAAGCCTCGGCATTCTGTAGTTTCAGAGGCTAGCCAGTACAGGAATTTGTGGTTTGCCGTGACAATAACTCGGACTCTGGAATTTTTGAAAGCAGTCAAACCTCCAGGTCAGGATGATTTTTTAAATAGCACCGAAGAGAATAGATAAAGCACGGGGTCCCCACTAACCCTGGCCTCTCTAGAAGCAGGCTGGCCAGTTAGGGGGCTATTGCAACAATCTAGGTGAGAACTGGTAGTGACTGAGTAAGAAGATTGTGAGGGAAGCAAGAGAGAGTGGAGAAAATGCAGAAGGCCAGGGAGGTTAGATGACGGCAGCGCAGGGGTGGTGTCAAGGAAGATTCTCCTGTTTGTGGCTCAGAGAGTAACCGTAAACTAGGGCCACTCACTAAGACACAGGGACTGTGAGAGGAGAAGACATTTACAAGCAGAAAGGGCTGCTTTCCACTTTGTAAATGTTGAAAAGCATTATCCTAACAGAGCCGAAGAAGATTGGGAAATTGGAGAGATCTGGGCTGAGACTACTGAGAGCCCTCCACTTACCAATGGTTTCTGAAACCATAGATCCAGATTAGATTGGACAGGGTTCTCTAGAGAAACAAAACCAGGACAGTTATGATTTTATATATATATAGATATATACAATACAAAGGAAAATAACAGCTAATTAGTCCACACAACATTTCAGAGGGCTCAATTCAACTCACTTCTGTGAAACCATTAATTTAGTTGAAGTCCTTCAACTTAGGAGGGCTGCTGGGTCCAAGGTCAAGCAAGCAAGCTGAGTCTTCTGCAGGGCAATGCAGGCAATCTGGCCATAGGCAGCAAGCAGCAGGATGGGTCACCAACAGTCAGCAAGATGACAGGATCTCACAGTCCCAAGCTCAAGTGATGTATACACCAGCAGCGTGGCAAAGCAGGTCTCAAGGGAACTTCAAACTCTAGTGACACAATCAATGGTGTTGGCAGTTCGACAGGTAGTGTAGCTCACAAGCAGAGGCAGAGAACTAGCAGCCCTACCAGAGAGCAAGAGAGGGAGAGAGGCAGGGCTTACCAAGCCTGTTATCTCTCTGCCCTTCCATCAAACTGTGACCTTATTAGTCCTATGTGTTCTTATTGGCCAGGTTGGCACAGTAACTCTGTCTTATCACACTAAGAATAAGTACCTCTTGAGAAGAGACTAGAACATTAGAAGCACATCCATCTGACAAGGAAGCAGAGGCAGAGATTGAGAATGAGCTGCCCCCAGTCTTTGAACTATGAAGTTCTTGGAGCAGGAAGTCTTCTCGATTCTATACGTACAGTGCCTAGAACAGAGTCTGTTACACATGCTGTCATAGGTACTCTATCGATGTTGATTAACATCTTAACTTCTGGGACTTTAGGAAGCATGGATTGTTACCATTCTACTCAGAGTTGGTGGGCAAGGGTCTAAAGCAGGGGTCCTCAAACTACGGCCCGCAGGCCACATGTCTGACACTTGTCCTGCTTAGCAGCTTACTCATCCCAACCCCGCAGTGAATTTGTTCATAGTGGCCTGTGTGTGTGTGTGTTTTAACTGTAGTCTGGCCCTCCAACAGTCTGAGGCACAGAGGACTGGCCCCCTATTTACAAAGTTTGAGAACCCCGGGTCTAAAGGATCGTTTCCCAAAGTGGGTGATACTCTCTTCTGTCAGGAAAGGAGGTGGGGTAGGGGGGGACTGAAAGATTCCAGGAGAACTACAGAAGCAGATACTTACACTTTATCCTGACTGATGACAGCACAAATGTTTTTCATGGCCAGGGAGGTGCTGAGTTATATGTCAAATTAGGGCCAAGCATTTTGGGAACTCGCCATCTAAACCAAACCAACCTTGTCCAGACAGTAGACAGGGGAACCAGCCCCTCCTTACCTTTCAGCCCTGGCTCCTATTCTGGTTTGTGAACAGAACCCACTAACCTGCGATGTATTGGCTCTGGGCATTCTCAAACCATTTGTGAAGCCTCTGGCCTATGTGGACCTGAAACAATAGCGAGTAAATGGAAAGGACAACAACTGAAACAAGAGTGCATGCAGGAGCAGAGTTCAGGCCTCGGGCAGGAGCGGGCCTGACAGCTTCACAGGAACCATTAGAAGTCTTCAAGGGAAATTTCCGAGCATGTCACTATCTATTATTTCATTCTTCCCGTGTAAATAGAACCAGGGATTGAGGGCATAAGGTGGGACTTTTCGAGTGCAAAAGATATTCAGTCTGCACATGTGTCCACAGAGTCAGAGTGGATGGAAATACGGGATCTCCTTGGATGACAATGTGAAGACTCACCCACTGATACGACCTTTCAAGACATTGACAGAGAAGGTAAGGGCGGGGTCTCTGGCCCCGACGATTTTCCTTTCCTGGAAGGTGAAGCAAAAGGGCTGAAAGAAGGTCAGCCATCTCCCCTCTCGGGTTTCTTAAAGACTTTGCTGGACTCAGTCAACGGCTCCTGGGCTGGAAACTGGACAGCTTCCAAAACCCCAGCCTCCTGTTGCGGTCCTTGGTGCTGAAAGACCATTGGAGACAGGAGTCCTTGTTCAGCTCAATGAGTGGATTTTCACTCCCCTTGTGTGTTAGTCCAGGTGGACTGGAGAAACAAATCCATGGACACGCATGTGGATATAAGTCCCAGCCAGCGGGTCCGTAATTCGCAAGTCCTAGAAGGAGGAGCGGGAATTTGGGAGACAGGAGATGCTAGAAATGGAGACAAGACAGGATTCTGATCAAGTCTCGTTTATTAGGGAGAAATAAACCAATTTTATAGGGTAAGCAAGCCTAGGCAATAAGCCGAGGCATGAGACATAGTTATCTTCAAAGTTAACAAGTGAAGGTCAGCACACCTGCAAGTCAGAGGATAATCACAAATGCCTTATTCACTACCTATATCATCTTGTCAAGCCTCGAAGGCCAGGGCCGTCCCTACAACCACCCTCCAAAGGAGGCCACCTGTCCACAACTCAAGGTCTATGCAAAAGTTACAAAAGTAACAGACCACAAATCTCAGGCAGTAGACCGTGACAGAGTTCAGGCTACGTGACTATAGCCAGGTCAAGCATGTCCGGACTGGATGGCTCCGGACAGGTCCCCCTTTTTTATTTTTTCAAGTAATATCCTCCCGGGAACTCCGCCTGTCTTAGGTTGTCACACACTCAGTCCTTACCCGTCATCGGTCAATGGCCTTCTAATGTGACCATGGCCTGTCTTAGGTTGGTAAAGAGTGCTCCTGATCTTACCCATCATTGGCTGCAAGTTCAGCTCACGGAGGCAGAGGGTCTTATCACACCATAGTCGTGTGTGCCACCCTGTTCAAGATCGCTCATCTCCAAACGATGATAATGAATTTGCAGGGGCCTTGCTAAAATGGTATCAATCTGTTGTTTAATAAATGTCATGAGCTTGTTGAATATGACTGGCCCTATAGATATTACTAATAATAATATCAACAATGGACCAAGCAAAGTGGAAATTAAAGTGGTGAGCCAGGGAGACTGAGAGTACCATCCCTCAAACCATCCCTGGGTGGCCTGGCGTTCATTTTCTCTGCTTCTGTAAACCCTCACGGACTTTGTCCAAAGAATTCTGGGCTAAGCCAGACTTATCAGCATAAAAACAGCATTCCTCCTTCAAAGCCGCACATAGCCCGCGTTGCTGTGAAAACAAAAGGTCTAAACCCCTTCTATTTTATAAAACAACTTCAGCCAAGGAAGAAACTGAGTCTGAGAATCTGGGAGATGGTGAAGTTCAGGATTTCTTCAGTGACAGCAGGATCGGATTACAGTGTCAGCTTCTCTCTTCTCTTCTGGGTCTCATTGGCTAGAGAGAACTCCACTGTCTCCTTTACCTGTGAACACATAAACAAAGAGAGCCCCTCCCTTTGGGGTGTCAGCAACCTAGAAATAGAATGATGGTGAAGGGATTTCTCCATCTCTTCTGTGTTCTTCCTTCTCCAAACGTGGTTGCATTTTCTGAGGAGAGTTTATAAGCTTTATTTTGCAAGAATACAAATATATGTGCCTTTTCCAAGTGATTATAGGAACTGGATCCCAAACACGATTTCCATTCTCCTTGGTTCTTTCAGGATCAGCTTTCTCTGTAGGAGTCAATGTGTATTTACCTGCCTTAATTTTGTTACAATTTTTTACAAAGGAGAAAAATCTTTTGATTAAGGTTATTAGACATAACTTGTGACATATAATATTTCTCTTCTCTCCCTTCTGTAATAATAAAGATTTTAAGACATTATAACCAGTATCAGGAAGCTTTCTTGATTCCAAGTCAGTGAAACTTGCTAGGTCACTGTTATGTAGATTTTGGCTATTAGCTCTCAGAGAAGTGGGAGAGCTAACCAATTGCTCTTTAGCGAACTCTGAATGATTTAAAATTCTGCACAAACTGTTAACAAATGTATTTAATTGTAGAAGTAACTTACCAAACAGACATTTTTTTCTCTAATCTTACCAATAAAGTTACAGGTTTGATTAAGCTGTATTGCCCTTCAGGTTTTCCATACTGTAAGATAGTACAACCTTGCCTTAGCCTGCAATAGGCTGCTTCTCTCATTCCCTCCATGCTGGAATTAGCAAAAATCAGCAGGGGGGTTTTGGTCCCTCCTAAATGTCCTGAGGGAGTAACATTAAATGCATTCCCTTCATTTTCTAAATTCATGCAGGGCCGCTCTTGTTTCCCCACTACCACACTGCTAAAGACCCTTTAATTTAATATAGGGTAGTCAAACATAGGTATTGTTTTCTGATAAGTAAAAACATCTCTTCTAGAAATACAAGACAACAAAAATTGACTTAAGCAATATTCCTTTACAAACCATGATATACCAGACTCTATCACTGCTTTAATTTCATCATTATAATCCTGATTAATAATTCCATTAACTACCTGAAAACTCTAAATTAAGATTAGACTTTCCTAATAAACATTCCGTAGTAAATAATCTCTGCCTAAAAGGACAGACTTTGCCAATGTACTCCAATCCCCCGGGGTGAGCCATTTATCACAAAGAGCTTCTACAAGGCTCATAGTAAATGGTGTATTGGGTCCATAAGTGGAGACTGCCTGTTTGAGTTCTTTCAATAACAAAAATTTAAAGGGCTCATGTTTTCTTGTGGGTTCTGCATCCTCATCACTATTGTCATCATTGGCTTCGACCTCAATTACTGGCAAAATTAATTTCTTGCAAGAGCGCTGAAAAGAAAAGTCAAAAACCTTGTTTCGCTTGGGCAACCGAATTTTCTTTTTAAACGTCGACCAAGAAGATACATGGTTTTTAGTACAAGCCTGACTGGAAGGCATCAAAGGAGCAGTAGGCTGTAAAGGGGAAATGTAAGGAGGGCGGTCTTGAGGTTGAGGGGGGCCAGTCAGGGTTACAGTATTCAGTGGCCTCTTCATCTAAGTCATCCCAATCCACCTCTGAAGGGTTTGGGGGTGGTTCATCCACTACAAAGTCTTCGGGGTCATTCAAATTGTGGACTTGCTCTTCATTGCATAAAGGCATTTCCAAATCATGTGATTTTAAAGGTAATTTTTCTTCCCTAGTAGATACCTTATGCTCATCATCATGTAATGAGATATGATCAAACTTCAAGTCTGCATCAGGACAAGAAGTTTCACAAGAGGGCGGCTTACTACTAGATTTTAAAATTTCCTCCACTTGTGAAACTGCAGTTCTAATTTTTAGGTTATCCTCTTGAATATCAATTAAATCTCTTATCAAATTCCAGTAAGTGAAAGCAGTAACAGGAACCCGCTTGGCTCCAAAAGCCTCGTAATAATCATTCAAAGCGTTCCCTACTCTTTTCCATTTCCTACTATCAATTGTCCCTTCTAAAGGGAACCAAGGGCATAAATTCTTAATAAAAGTCAAAAAACTTGAACAAATTCTTTTTCTTCACCTTTACTCCTCGCGTCTTTAAAACTTCAGTTAACTGTACCATATATTCCTCATGTAAATTTAATTCCGGTACCACATTTTCCTCATATGAACTTAATTCCTGCCCCGTTATTGAGTGCTCTACCCACTTACCTTAATGCCGAAACTGCAGCAGGTTCCCGCAGTGGCTCTGTTATTGAATTTCAAAAGTCGCTAGCTAGCTTCCTCAAGCACTTTCCTCACTGGGTCCCCCGTGTCCAGGTCCCACGTTGTGGCGCCACATGTCCCAGCCAGCGGGTCTGTAATTCGTAAGTCCTAGAAGGAGGAGCGGGAATTTGGGAGACAGGAGACGTTAGAAATGGAGACAAGACAGGATTCTGATCAAGTCTCGTTTATTAGGGAGAAATAAACCAATTTTATAGGGTAAGCAAGCCTAGGCAATAAGCTGACGCATGAGACAGTTATCTTCAAAGTTAACAAGTGAAGGTCAGCACTCCTGCAAGTCAGAGGATACACAAATGCCCTATTCACTACCTATATCATCTTGTCAAGCCTCGAAGGCCAGGGCCGTCCCCACAACCACCGTCCAAAGGAGGCCAGCTCTCCACAACTCAAGGTCTATGCAAAAGTTACAAAAGTAACAGACCACAAATCTCAGGCAATAGACCGTGACAGAGTTCAGGCTACGTGACTATAGCCAGGTCAAGCATGTCCGGGCTGGATGGCTCTGGACAGATATAAGGAAAAGGTTTATATACAAGGAACATTGAGAAAGCATCCCAACCCAGTCCAGTTCAAAATCATAAGTCCGATATCAGCCCATATACCCGATACCAGTCTATAAAGTCTCCTTCTGATTCATGAAGTCACAGGCCAGTGGGTACAGAGTCCCGGCGCTGGCAGGGGTCCCCTCATGGCTCCTTATTTCCAGGGCTCAGGGTCCATCAACAGCATCCAGTGGTGGTAGAAGCAACTCGTGGCACTGGCAGAGGTCTCCATGTGACCTCTCCAGCTTTAGAGGTCTTGTTCCATCAGGGCAAGGCCGTATGGCTTCTCCTCCGGCTCCTCGGATGCTGCCATCTTTGTTCTTGTTTTTTTTTTTTGGTGGGAGGTCATCACTGCCCTCTGGTGGTGGGAGTAGGAGGCCCAGCCTTTGCTCCTGTGGAGCCACTGCTGGAATTGAACCTCCTTCCCAGTGGGCCACAGTCCCATTGCCATCTTGTCTTATCTGTAATTCATCGTCTCTGAGACTAGCTCCCAATAACTGGGGAGATAGCTTCTCATCTCCATGAGGGAAATATCGCGAGATTTCCCAGAAGTCTCAGGAGAAAGCCATGCCCACACAGAGGCCTCATTGGCTACTCAATGGCCATCTCCAGATTGACAGGCTAGACTCCACCCCTACATCATGAAATTAACATAAGTATATGACCGCCACATTTTGCAACTGAATCAGGAAGGTGTTGGAGGAAAGGAATGGGGGAGAGAGCTCTATTGCTGGGGGGAGGGGGGGCGGGGAAGAGATGAAAAGTGATGTCCAAGAGCATGGGAGATCTGCAGATAAGGCTCTTCTTTTGAGGTATGAAGAAAGATAACCAGTGCCCCTCTCCTGTTCTTGCTTCTCTTTTCCTACAAGTGGCGACCACCTTTAAGTCTGGAGGTGTTACACTTAGAAACACAATGCTGAGTGGTAAGTGAGGTGCAGAAACGGGAAGCCAAAGGAAGCTGTCTGACGAGTCAGGACTAGAGGCAGCTGCTGCAGGAAGGGGGGAGAGGCAGAAGGCTGGGGCGTCGTCTGCGTGCCAAAGCTCTCCCGCTCAACTTTGCTTCCAGGAAAAGGAAATTTATCGCTGGCCTGCGCGAGAGTCCCTGAAAACCATGCTGGCTGTGGGCTGGACGGTGGAGAGGACCAAAGAGGGAGAAGCCTTGCTTCAGCAGCGAGAAAATGAGAAACTTCGAAGCACGTCCCAGGCCAGCCAGGTATACAGCAGTCACGCCCAGAGACGCTGAGCCAGTGGAACCCGGGAGCATTTGGGAAGGCCGAGCCTGGGGCATCACAGACCGGGGCCCGCTAAGGGGAGCCCTGGGATCTATTTGGGGACAGCACACATCTTTGACAGCTGAAGACTGGGGTGCTGATAAAGGAAGAAAACTGATGGCCAGCCCAGTGATTCTGCCTTGCTTCCCTAGGGCAATAGCTACAGCCCTGCTCCCCTGGACCTCTCCAACGTCGTGCTCTCCAGAGAACTCCAGGTCAGTGTCCATCTCTCCGCGTCTCTTTCCAAACAGCATCCCATCAGCTTTCTCAAGGCCTGTAAACACAGAGCGCAGTGCTCTCCTCAGGGTTAGCAGGGGAAGGGGAAAATGAACGTGGAAAATATCGCCAATGAAATACCCAAACCCAAGAGGGCCACAGCGTGCACGTGCCACAGGGGAAGAGACCTCAGCCAATTCAGTCAATCATCCAGAGAGACTGGGCTCGATCCTTCCTCCCTGGAGGTCGCAACAGGTGGTGATAGGCTTAAAGGAAGAGCAATGAAGGACTGTATCTCTCGCTGGTCCACGCAGACCCAAAGGGACCCTTGTGGGCCGAGTAGAACGAGCTGCCCCCTTTGCGTTTCCGAGACTCCGCATGGGAAGCAGTCTCCACTTTCTCCCTCCACGTAACTAGCGGGTTCAAACAACTGACTCTGCAGGGAGCAGCTCCATGCATGGCCCACTCCATGCATGTACAAGCAGGACTCCTTAGATGACTGTATGAAATCCCCAAACAAAAAGTGATAGTCACACCAGGAGAAAACCTGAAACCAATTCTGGGGTGGAGGCATTGGCTTGGTCCCTGGAAGCGCCATCAGCCATGAACACGCGCCTACACCTCTCACAATGCCTTGGCAAAGTCCTCCTGTGCTGGTGCACCAGCCACGGTGGCAGAAATCTGCCGCCTCTCTAGGTGGTTCAGAGATAGAGTTTCCTCCCTTCCTCATGAGAAGCCTGGGTTGGGTCCCCAGCGCATGCGCCTCAGGTGCAGCCACCACTGTCGGTGAGAGCAAATCTGTTGCCGCAATGCTGAATGGGTTTTAGCAGAGTGTCCCGGGTGAGAGGAGGAAGAAAGTCCTGGCAACCTGCCTTTGGGAAATCAGCCTCTTGGAGTCCTAGAGGTCACAATAGCCCCATCCCATATTGCTCACGTCACCAGAACGTGAACGGGCCAAGTTCACAAGGGCAGCTGCAACTAACACCAGCCAATGGCCTCCTGCCTCTCCCCTGCTGCCCCCATTGATGGCCATTACCTGCCCCAGCCTGGGGCAATGACCTCTCGGAGAGGCCTGCAGGCCACCACCCCGATGGACTTTGGGAAACATTTCTTTCCAACACGTCCTCCTCACTGCAGGTCTCACCGTTTGATGAGCATGATCATGATTTTTTTTATAAATCCCCGCTGCCCCAGGGGGTTATTCTTAGTTTGTTAAATTAGAGGCTTCCAGTGGGGGGCCTAGATTATTATTCTCCATAGCCATCTGGCCCCCTGCTCCTCCCTCCCTGTGTCTGGGGAAGAAGAGGGTGATTAGTGACTGACCGACCTCACCTCTTCTAAGCCTGGGCATTCTGAACTCCTGTGAGAGACAGAAGCCCTGCCTGACACAGTCTAAAATGCAAACGTGCATCTCTCCCGAATGCATTGAGCTGCCAGGACAATATGTTATCGGGGAAGGCCAGAATCAGACATTGTTTTCTCTGTGTATGGGAAGATAGAAGCGAATGAGGTGCATAAGCACAGCTACTTACTGATGTGAAACACTTAGCCACTGCTGTTCACATGTTGTGGTGGGGCTCTGTCCCCCCGCTGCCTGAAAGAGCTGGGTGAGTAAAAGCCATTTGTCCCGCCTGCATTCTCTCTGACTGTGGCACAGGGAATGGTGGAGGTCGTGGCTGAGAATTATCACAATATCTGGGCCAAGAAGAAGAAGCTGGAACTGGAGAGCAAAGGTGAGCTGGTCCCGGGCACCACCCCACCACCCCCTGCCCCCACTGGGGACAGGTGAGCCTTCCCAGAAGGGCAGAAAAAGCGCCAACTACCATCTCTCCCTGACCTTCCTGAACTCAGGTGGCGGTAGTCACCCCCTGTTGGTGCCGTATGACACCTTGACGGCCAAGGAAAAATTCAGGGACAGAGAGAAGGCGCAGGACCTCTTTAAGTTCCTCCAGGTGAATGGCATCGTGGTTTCCAGGTAAGCCGTCTCCCGCATCGCATCCTGTTGGGGGAGCAGGGGTGGGGGGTGGGGGAGTGGTCTCTCCTCCTCCGTGGAGTTCATCAAATACCTGCCAAACCAGGCTAAGTAAGGGGAAATCTCACCAATGAGAAAACCCTCATGCGGGAGCCGGAAGCCCTGACCTCTGTCATTGACAGACCTCAGAATCTCAGAGACTGTCATTTGACAGGAGTCGAAAGCCTCCCCCATCTCCCAAGGAGTGGTGGTTTCAAACTAACATCAGTTAACTTATAAGCACTGTGCCACAGGAGAAGTTGATACCAGTTTGTTTTCTCAGCTGGTTTCAGCATGACAAATTTGACATATAGACCTTCCACATGGCCTTGTAACCTAACAACATGGATCCCTTCACGAGGCCTTTTCTCTGTGAGTGGTCCCAAGAGCTGGCATTTGTCACTGACACTCACAGTGCCCGTGGAATCTGAACTCTGCGGAGAACAGTGAGAATCTGTGGGGTGCACGTGAAACAGTGCAGTTGCATTTTGTGGTTCTGGAGGTTTCCTTCTACCTTTGTTTTTTTTCAATCTTCTTCCCGATCTTTGTGCAGTTCTCTCACCCACACCTCATTCAAAACTCTCTGGCAACCAGCCTCCTCGGGTCTTCGCAAAACACGAGCCTAGCTTTCCCACTGTGGTCCGGTCTCCGCAGGCTCTGGTTTCATGGTTTTGTGGGACACTTTGTGAAGTTACATGAGTGTGTGCACAACTGCCATAGGCAGTCTGTGAGTGAGCGGAACCCATTCTTGGGGAGCGTTTTCTCTTTTTTAATAACTCATTTCCTCGGGGGCTCTTACGGCACTTGTAACAATCCACACATCCATTGTATCGGGCATATTTGTACGTATGTTTTCGTCGTCATTTTCGAAGCATTTCCTTTTGACTTGAGCCCTTGGTATCAGCTCTTTTTGCCCACCCTCTCCTTTCTCCCACCCTCATGAACCCTTGATAAATTATAAATTATGCTTGTTTTCACATCTTACACCATCTGCTGTCTCCCTTCATGCGTGTTTCCATTGTTCTTCCTCCTCAAGTGGGGGCGGGGAGTCATACATCGATCCTTGTGATTGGTTCCCCCTTCTCCTCCTCTCCCCCTCCCCCCTACCTGCACAGTATTGCAATTCCCATTACTGTTCCTTGGGAATTTATCTGTCCTGCATTCCATGTGTTGAGATCTCTTATCTGTACCAGTGTACCTGCTCCGGTCTAGCAGGGTTTGTAAGGTAGAACTGGGGCCATGACAGTGGGAGGGAGGCAGCATTAACTAGCTAGAGGAAGGTTGTTTGTGGAGTACTTTCAGTGGACTTTCCCTAATCCATTCTTCCATCCAACACTGATCTAGACAACACTGTCTCATGTAAATAAAAAGCCCTAGGAAACCATGACTTATTTGTGGATTCATTTAGTATGTTGATCACTTGGTGGCAGTTCAACTGGTTCTTGTGAAGGGGCCTTCAATGGACTTTGGGGAAATCCATCCTTTCCTCTAATATTCGTTCATTGTCTATACCGAGAGAGACCCCAAGTGCAGCTGACAAGGAGGCAAACAGGATGTGGTCCTATCCCAAGACACTTAAAGCTCAGTGCAGAATTGTGCGCACATGGGGTCCCGTATACTAAATGACAAATTCATGTGTGGGAATGCCCCCTTCCTCTCCTTCTCCTGGCCATTCTCTTTCTCCCAGGATTCCGATTTTGAAGGCAGACAACCTAAATGGGAAACCCATTCTGCCCATACCTGACTGAGTTGTAGTCATTTAAGCCTCAGGTTCTCTATATGTACTTCAAGGACAATACTGCACACTTCATCGGTGATTGTGAACACTGAAAGATAAAACGTGTGAAATATTTAGCAAAATGCCAGGCATGTATTCATAAGATGATGTGATTGAGCTGCATGTGATCTTTATTCATAATCCGTGGGTGGCACAGATGGTTAAGTGCTCCATTGATAGATAAGCAAGCTCTCCATTAGCAGTTGAAAGGTTGGCTGTTCACACCCCACCCAGGGGTGCTGCGGAAGACAGGCCTGGCCATCCCCTCCCAAAGAGCTGCAACCTTGAAAACGCTATGAAGCAGTTCTCACTGCACACAGGGGGCCCATACAGGTCAAACATGACCGGTCATCCACCAAGGGGACCATTATCATTTTTAAAAATTATTTTATTGAGCTGAGCCCCGGTGGCACAATGGTAGTGTGCAGGACTGCGGCCCACAGGTTTGGCGGTTCAAATCCAGCAGCAGCTCTCCAGGAGCAAGGCTGGGTAGCTCCCACAATCACCAGAGGGCAGTGGTGCCAAAAAAATTATTTTATTGGAAGATCTTCCAAATATAACAATCCATGAATCAACTATGTCAAGCAAACTTGTACATATGCTGCCAATGTCATTCTCAAAACATTATCTTTCTGCCTGGATCCTTACACCACTATCTTAAGTATTGCCTATATCCCCACTGTTCAATTGTAAACTGTGAAGGCAGGGATTTGGGGGATGTTTGTTTGTTTGTCTGTCTGCCTTCTTGATTGAGTTCTGACCTCATTCAACAGTGCCTGGTACCTCATAGGCAATTCATGTATTTGTACACGTGGTATCCTAGGACTTGTCTCAAACTTATGCCAGAATTATCAAAAACAGCCTTTCTCAGCCTGGGGTTTGCAACCCCTTTCACAGGGGCCACCCACTTCATAAACAGTAGCAAAATTAAAGTGACGAAGTAGCAACAAAATCATGTTATGGTTGTGGGGGGTCATCACCACATGAGGAATTATATTAAGGGGTATCGGCATTAGGGAGGTTGAGAACCACTCATCTGGATCAATGTTTGCATACATTTCCTCCTAGGTTGGGGGCTTTATTACATACATTTTTTATTGCTTGGGAAGGCACAGAGTAATTCCTCCCCAACCCCCACCCCCGAAAAGGGGATGGTAGACTAAACAAATTTGGGGACCTATAACCTCGATGAATGCTTTTCAGAAGCAGGAGGTCTTGGCTACCTGAGTCTTAAAGCAAGACCTGCCTTCTCTCCGGTCCGCTTTCAGAGGCGGGCTGTCCTCCATAGGTTCATGCTCACTGAGGTTGAAAGAGCAAGCTTGCCTTCCTAGTCTGAGCTCGCCCCTTCTCCCCGAAGGAAATGTTAGCTGACCCAGCCATTGTGTCTTCTCTCAGATTCCCATAACATGTCTGCTACCGAAGAGCTAAAGGTAAAATAAAACTTGTAGAGACATTTTGATGGTAGCTCGTAAGAAGCCAAAAGAGCAAAGCCCACTGGCGGTATTGTTACCCAGGAAAGGTCAGACAGCGGGGAGGCAGCCTCCAGGAGCCTGTCTACGAAGACTCCCTGCGTCGTTATAAACTGACTCATAACACGGGCCGTCAAGTCTACTGTGGTTTGCCGATTAAATAACTTATTCACAGAAATGGGAAATTTGCCCTCACTTTAATGGGGGGGGGGGGGGAGGGCAGGTAAGAAGAGAAAGATAGTTGAATTCTGCCAATCTCAGTACCCCACCCTCTGTTAGGCACTGCCCTTCTCGGGTGAAAACTTGGGGTGCTGCATACAATCAAGAAGAACACCTGGAAAAATGAGGAGCTGATACCAAGGACGCAAGTCGAAAGCAAATGTTTTGAGAATGGTGATGGCAACAAATGTACAAATGTGCTTGACACATGGAGGGATGGATGGAGATAAGAGTTGTATGAGCCTCTGATAAAATGATTAAAAACTAAATAAGTAAAATAAAATACAAAAAAATAAAAATAAAGAACACCTGGTTTGCCCGGCCTCACCCCAGGTCTGCCCCCTCCTGGCCTTCCCCACCACTCAGTGGCAACCCATTTTTCCATTGTTTGGACCTGCACTTGTTTCTTCTTTATCTAACCATCCCAGACGCTTCTACCCAAAATCGACCTGCATGTCATCCCCGCTGGGCTCTCAGCATCATGGCTGAGTCCACCTCCTGCCTGAGCACCCGGCTGCTAGCCTGGCCCCTTACCGTCTATTTTCAACATAGCGACCGCAGCAAGGCCACCATCCTGAAAGCCATGCTTCGCTCCCCTCAGAACTTCCAATAGGCCATCTCACTCAAAACAAAGGAAAAGTACCAAGAAGGGTCTTGGGGCCCTGAGTGATTTTTTCTACAGCCAGCCCTTCTGACAGCCTGCTCACCTCCTCTTTGTCACCACCAGCTTCTCAGTTACGTTTCTTCAGCTCGGCAGACAGACTCCTGTCTCAGAACCTTGGTTCCAGCTGGTTGCTGGGCCAGAAAAGATCTTTCCCAGATGTCCACATGGTTCCCCAACCCCCCCCCCACCCTGCCCAATTCCTTGAAGGCTCCCTCCCAACATGGGACTGGAAGGAAACATGGGGTCTTCTTGCCCCTGCCCCTTCCCTCCCACTGTTCTTTTCCTTCTTCTCCAGCATTATCTGTGTGATTTCATAGTTGTTATATCTGGGGTGTGCCTGCTTACAGGTAACAGGTATGTCCCATGTTGATTCTGAGAATTCTACCTAGGAATTACTGTCACCCAGGTGTGGCCTATTCCCATCAAGGCAGATTCCAAGAAGAAAATCAGGCAAATGACGGATCATCTCAGTAATGCAAACTAGCCCTTAGCGCAGTGGTTCTCAACCTACGGGTTGAATGACCCCTTCACAGGGTTCATCCAGTTCATAACAGTAGCAAAGTGACAGTGATGAAGGAACAACAACAATTTTATGGTGGGGGGGAGGGGTCACCACAACCTAAGGAACTGTATGAAAGGATCATGACATTAGGAAACTTGAGCACCATTGCATTAATGTTTGAAAAATAAAGTGGACATGGGTTGGGGGGAGGGGGACAGAGGATTAATAATTTACAAAATTCCCATTCATCTCTGTTACTTCTTGGGCTTTACCCGTTTCCGTCCTAGGGGTATGAAGGATATGGAACTGGATGCTTCATCCATGGAAAAGAGGTTTGCCTATAAATTCTTGAAGAAAATCCTGAAATATGTTGACTCCGCTCAAGAGTTTATTGCCCACTTAGGTGAGTATCAGTGTGACATGGCACCATCTGTAGGCTTATCTTTCCTTATGACTTACATAACCGTGTCATGCTTTAGCTATTCATGATTCCTTTAGACATCCACCTGTGGGGGAAACCAGGACTGGAAGGCTAACCCCCCCCAAAAAAAATGTAAAAAGTCACATTTAGCATCTGCTTCCCTACGGAGTGTGAACATTTTTATCACTTTCCAAACAGATCGTCCTGTTTTAGCCTTCTCATTGTTTTGCTTTTTGGTGGTGGGTATAGGACTCAACCTCTCTGAAGTTTCTTCCTCATTAATAAAACAGAGAAACAGCTCAGAGAATTGACACAAGGAAGAACTAATCAGCATGATTGTGAAGTGCTTTGCAACACATGATAGTTGTCCAATCAGACAGTCTTTAAATACCCAGGATTTGGGTTGGTGGGTTGGTTGGCTGGTTGGTTTTTCATGTTTTCTCAACTGCTGTGACTGCTTTTTCAACTCTCACCCACTTTGTGCTAACCATGTCTTGGCAGAGGCCATTGTCAGCAGCGGGAAAACAGAAAGGTCTCCTCATGACCAGGAGATCAAATTCTTTGCTAAAGTAAGTGACTCGCTACATTCATCGACATCACTGCCTTTTCACAATCTGTCCGGGGCTAAGTCACCTCCTGCAGCAAAGGAAGGGAAAACTGTTCATGAAAAGAAACCCATCTCCATGGAAAGCCGAGTCAACAGGGGGCAGTTTATGCAGGGGAGTGTGAGCCCGGGAGCTCTGTGGGACTGGAGAAGTGAAGCCCCCAGATCCGAGCGCAGCCACTCACACACCTGTGTAGGGTTAAGGCTGGGACATGTTTGCCGTCTGGCGGACGGAGAGGATGCAGACATGTGTGAGAGGCAGGACGTCTCACATGTGAAACTGTCGAGTGGGTGGGTTGGCGGAGTGTCTGCCGGTTGGTTTCAGGGATGGGTCACTGCCCCTGCATGCAGAGGCGTGTGCGTAGTTGTCAGGATGTGACAAGATGTCTGTCTCACATCACAGGATGTTAGGACAGCCCTTGGGCACACGCATCCTGACCCCTTGCTCGCGCAGGGAAATGTCTGATGTGAGCTGTGTGTCAGGAGACCCTCCAAGGTCCATACTGCCCACATCTGTGCCTGATCACAGAGAAAAAGTTTTGCTGCAGGTCAGTAAGCATTAGATCACCTAGCAAGAAGAACACCTAATCTTAGCGTTAGGGAAGGAACTTAGAGAACAGAAGATGGAGTGTGAATTGACGCCAAGATGAAAGAGGGAGGAGGGGTCCTGCAGTTGGCCACACTCTTCCACAAACGTAGGCTCTTATCCCAGCCCAGGAGCTCCCACGAGACACAGATGTGTTTGTCACTCGTGCCACAGTCCCCAGTGGGTGGCTGTGGGCAGGAGGAAGTCAGCTCTGCTCTGTGCCATGAGGAAGGCCTGCTGGTCTGCTCCTGAAAGAACCCCCCCCCCTCCTGAAACCTCTCGGTCTTTGGTGTCCCTCTGACACACCAGAATCACCATGACTTACCATGGACAGCCACTGACTTGGTATTTCTTAGCTGCAAGGGAAACTGGGTAGTGCGCTCTCTAGCCAACCAGCCCTGTGCTTAACAAAACATGCAGATTTCGGTTGCTAAAAGAAAGAAGCGGGGAGGCATACGTTTGGATACCAGTGAGGTGTCTCCACCCACACAGCCTGACTCAGAATGAAAGGATGTGTCAGGCCCCAGGCCAACTTTCCACGTACCCTGAGGAGCAGAGTCCATGGGCTTAAGGCTCGTGGTCAGGTCCCAGGTGTGCCTGCTGGTGTCACATAGGACTTGCCTCCAGGTGCTGATTCAGGGCTGCATGCACACTGCTTGGAACTCTGAATTCACAGCCCTCCCCTTCCACATGTCCCCACGGGGCCAGATAAAGAGAGATGGTCAAAACCTTGTCCCATGGGGCACGGCTTTCATGAAGACCCAGAACCAGTGTTCGGGGGCTGTTTTCTCAGTGAGAATGAACTTTTTTTAAAAGGCGTTTTATTAGGGACTCTTAAAACATTCCATATATCAATTATGTTGAGCATATTTGTACATATATTACCATCATCATTTCCAAGACATTTTCTACTTGAGCCCTTGGTATAAACTCTTCTGTTTTCTCCTCCCTCCCCCATGCTCCCACTGTCATGTATCCTTGATCAATTATATATCATTATTATTATTATTATTATTATTATTATTTTGTATCTTACACTGCCCATTGTCTCCCTTTACCCATATTTCTGTTATTTGTCCCCTTCCAGGGCAGGGGTTGGGGGATGGGACCTATATATCCAGTCTGACCGTGAAGTTTTAAAGAGGTGCCTAAGGAAGGGATTTGGATGGCTTCCTAGAAGTGAATTCATGGTGGATTTCCTAGGTTCTCCTTCCTCTGGTTGACCAGTACTTCACCAACCACCGCCTGCACTTCCTGTCATCCCCACGGAAGCCTCTCAGCAGCAGTGGATATGCATCTCATAAGGAGAAAGAGATGGTGGCCAGGTGAGTCCTCAATATGAAGAAAAGGTCATGGTGCTGACGGGGCTGATTTCAGACCCCGGTCTTCCCCAGACTGCATGGTGAGGCTCAGAGAGCCTGCTGATGAATGAGTGAGAGGTTTGGGTTATTGTCCTGGTTGTGAAAGAGATTATGTTTGTATTGATCCATGTGTTGCTTTGGCCATGAAGAGGAGTTGGCACGGTCTGGGAGCATCCACAAGGGACATCCCATCTGGAAAGTCCAGAAAAAGGAAAGAAAACTGAGAGGCTGGGCAAAGAGAATGCACCGTAGAGAGATGAAGCAGCTTGACACTGCTGCCTGTGGTTCCGTTCTCACCTGACTCTCTGAGTCAAAACAAGTGTCAAATCTAACATCATTTTCGACATGGCTGGTTTGAGACTGGAAATCCAGAGCAATGTCATTTAAATTCCCAAGTGGAATTTTTTTTTTAAATAATTCAGAGTCAGCATCTGGCTCACTCGCCTCACTGGGTTGAACATGTAGATACCTCACCAGAGGCAAGAAGAGGGGTACTTCATGATCGCACTCAGAGTCATATTCCGTTCTGGGTCAGGTACTCTCTGTGTATTTCTGATGGATGAGAAGTGAGGAAGAGGCTCCATCTCTCAATGGCAAAGAAATCGAGAGCTCTATGGAGAGCAGTCTGCCAACACTTCCCCTCGCATGAATTGAGGATGAGCCGTGTCCATAATCCTGTGTAGGGGCCCAGCTGTTAGAAATAGCACCTTTAGGAGGGGTGGGGTGGGGAGGCAACCTGGGATTTACTCAGTGTCAGTTAAACAGGTTGGCTAGGCACTGAGCCTGATTTTCATGCGCACGCGGTTACTGCCGCTTGGTGGAGGTGGTGGTGTGAAACACTGCGATGTTTGAGATTCCAATATCTATGTGTGCACAAGGGGATCCATTGGGCAGGTGCTCTCCCATGGAGAGTCTAGCAGTTCCTCCCCTCTAAGTGGGGGCAGGAATCAAGGTCCAGTTCTCTCGGGCACTCTCTCACTCACTTCCTTGAGTGCCATTCCTTCTCCACCATCATCACTTTATCTCATTTATGAAGACGGGAGCTGGGATAATGATGTAGACATAGAATCAGTAACCGGTGAGTTCTTAAATGTATCCAGGGTAAATCACACATTTCGAAGGAAACTAGCAAAAGGAGGAACAGATATTCAGATAACCCAACAGAGGGCAGGTGCATCTGTTTTCCTTGGATTAGTCATTCATGGAAATGTAACATTTGTTCAGCCAGGCACCATTTGTCGTGGCTGGAATCCCATGCAAATAGCTTTCCAGCCTTGCAAATAGCTTTCCAGCCTACCAGGGTGGCTGGTGCTCTCCCACAGCAGCAGTCCTGTTGGCCTTGACCGTTCTCACATTGCCAGAGCCCTCCTGTCTGCCTTCTTCTCCCACTGCTTCCCCTCTCACTGGGGCTCCCTTTCACTTCCCAGCTGGGCGAGGATACTTGGGCATTCTGGGCTTAAGGTAGCGCATCTCCTTAAAGCATAGGCTCCGTACAACGTGAAGAGTCCTATGGCAATTTCAAGCCCTGGTCTTGGGAGTCCGAGCAAGCCTTTCTCATCTGATCAGAATGAAATACAGCCCAGCCAGCTGCTTGAGTTCAAGATGTACTGTTTTGCATTCATACAGAGCGTGTGTCCGCTTTGGAGGTTTTGTCACCCAACCTGGCGGAGCTCACCTGCCTCTGCTTCTGGACACCATACCAATGATTGTGAAGGTGGCCCAAGCGGGGCATCGTTCATGCTATCATGCAACAGCGATTCAGAAAACTGAAGACAGATGTTTGGCATTCGAGTTGCAGATGAGCAAGCTAATACAGCCCAGCTAACCCTAGGCAGAGATGCACAATCTGGAAGCATCCAGGCCGTTCCACCTCCTCCCTCCATAAGTGTTCATCCACTACATGCCTCTGAGTCTTAGAGTCTAAGAAAAAAGAAAATTACAAAGAGAGTGGATTGGTGGGAAGATGCAGTCCATGTGGAATTTCCCCATGGTCTTGCTCACTGCACGTGTCTGTTAACCCACTCTTTGAGTTCTCTCAAGCTCTGGTTCCCATTCACCTCTAGCCCAAAGACCAGCAACCACTGATGGGCCACTGTGACGGCCATTTCCAGCCTACAAAGAGCTCAGGAATTCATTGAAAACTCCAGTGTCTTCTAAAAGACCTCTCCCCATGGAGGGGCAAGAACTGTGTCATTGTCTCAGTCTCAGTCTCAGCTGGAAGCCCTGGGACCTGTGACTGGCGCTTTCTTCCACCATCCCTCTTTCTGTGCCATCAGGCTAGCTTCCTGAATGGATGGCAAAGCCCGTTTTCAGCTCTGGGTGGGGGTGTTTGGATCCCCAGTGCTGAAGAATTGCCTCCAGAATATATCAGGAGCACAGGTCAAAGGATGGGCAGAGTCTCCCTTGAGAAGGTCTGCCTTGAGCACATTTGGAAACATATCGGGTCCTCTCCTGGCCACAGGAAGCCCGCCCTGCAGACCTGTGAGTGGCAGGCAAGTCTAGGCATCCAGGGAGTGCCTTGGAGATCTGGTGGATTCTGTTCCAGACCATCTTGGTAAAACCCTGGCTCTTTGCTTCAGTTTCTTGGTGCATATAACCATCATATTTATGTATACTTATGCTATAGTCCAGGCATTCCCAAACTGTGACTGTGGGCCACATGCAGCCCGCCGAGGACATTTATCCGGCCTGCCAGGTGTTTTTGCTGCCTGCCCTGCTTAGCAGCCAACTCATCCCAGGCCCACAGTGAATTTGTTAATAGTTGTGTTGGTTTTTTTTTTTTGGGGGGGGGGGTTAGCTATAGTCCGGTCCTCCAACGGTCTGAGGGACAGTGAGCTGGCCCCCTGCTTAAAAAGCTTGAGGAGGGAAGTGTTTGAAATGTCTTGAAAATGGCCAAAAGGTGGCACAGAGACACAAAGTGGAAACACGCTGTTGAATCCACGGCACTGCTAGACTTCTCTACCACAAAGCCTGCAGCATGCTATCTGCAAAGCACAGTCACGGGAAGCGTGGTGAGCCACGTGTCTGTAGAACCACGAGGCCCAGCTCTCTGAATTCCTAAGGACACGGCTAGGCCAGCAGCCCTGTTAGGCTCATAGACTAATGGGAGATGGAAAAAAGAGGGGGGGAAAAAACCAACCTGAAATGTGTTTTGCTTGTTTAACACAGTCTTCCTATCCTCAAATCCCTTGCGTTCTTCCCATCCTGACCGGTGGGGGGGGGTGGGGGGGCGGGCACCTCCCCCACCCAAACCCCACAACTCCAAGGAAGGCTCCAACATGGTTTGCAAGTCATTGCAGCAATGAAAAACAAACCAAACAAAAAACAGGCCTCCCTGCAGGATCCTTATTGGTCCCTAAAGGCCATTCAAATGAACACTTCAGGACCTAGCAGCCAGATCATTGGAAAAGACTTAGCCCGCCAGGCCTGCCTTCTTCCAGGCTGGAGCTCCCTGGTCAAGTCCTTGCTCCGATTCTCTCCTCAGACAGCGTGACCCTGACAGTTTCCTGAGAGGAGTCATTGAGAGGGACACGGGACTCCTTCCTGAAGGGGGTGTCCAGGGCGTGGCCTTTCTGGTGCAGGGGTGTGCTTAGGGAGGAGGCGGCCACGTGTCCTTGAATCTTTTGTATGTTTCCAACTTGTATTCTTTTCTGCTTCAGCCTCTTCTGCAAACTGGCCGCCCTCGTTAGACACAGGATCTCGCTCTTCGGTAAGTGAACATTATTGTCAAGAGTTGCAATTATCCCCAACTTAAGCATTGCCTTTGCAACCCGAGTGTCGGATCTCAGGTGTCACCCTAAATTTGCCATAGAAAATTGGTCTGAAGTGTGATAAATGACCCCTCTCCCCCTTGAACCGCTCAGATTTTCCACACCAATGGATGTCGCAAGCTCTGCATTGAACATCCATCATAAAGCACAGGTGGTGACAGGCCAGAGAGGGAGGCCCGGCCCCTGCCCATAGGCTTGGCACTTTGTGCATTACCATGGGGAGGGGGGGGAAGATTGAGGCCTGGGGAGAAGGGGGAGGAGAGTCTGGATAGTCACACGTGACGACGCTCTCCTTTCTAGGCAGTGATTCTACTACCATGGTGAGCTGCCTGCACATCTTAGCCCAGACACTAGACACGAGGTAAGTCGGTTCCATGTTGGAGGTTTTGTTTTTACCTCCTGTTCCAAAAGTTTTTCAAGACTGCCTCTCTGACCCCCTTCATCACACTTATCATTGCATGGAAGCGGAGCTGTGGCACTGCTCTGCGGGGGGAGCTGAGACGAGCAAGGTTGACAGTGCAGAGATGACTCTGCCCCTGAAAACCAGCACGTCGTGTTTCTCATGAGATTCACATGATGGAAAGCCACTGTCAGCGCGTGCAGTGACCGCTCACCCCTGAGTTCTTTGATCGCTTCTCTGACTGAGAAGTTCATCTTTCAGAAGATAAAATACCTAAAGTGACAAAGTACCACTTTGTATCTAATTCTCAGCCAAAGGGGAAAAAGGCAGTGCTGCCTGCTGGGTGAGAGACCCTATGTCCTGGGAGGGGCAGCTCCATCACTCAGGCTTTATATGGCCAAGCAAGGGAATGTGAAAAGACTTCATTTCAGAAAGATCTCAGGAAACAGGCCTGTGGCCCAAGGTACTGGGAGGACAGGTGGCCAAAGGAGGAAGGAATTTCTTTTTAATTTAATGCATAAATCCTGGTCATTTAACCAGAGAGATACCAAGGAAGTTAAAAAAAAAAAAAAAGATTCCATTGAAGTAGAGTCCATGATAGGGAGTGATGGGGAAGCTTTTCTCTGACACACTCCTAAGAAAGGCCCTTTTCAATGGAGGGAGGAAAGCAAAAACACAGCTCCCAAGACCCAGGGCTGAAAAGAAGTACAATCCCAGAGTGTCACCCGAAGATGCAGCTCTGCCGGGAACAGCAGTCATTTTACTTTGTTGGCTTTTTAACTAAAATGAAATGTTAAGGGTGATTAAGGAAAATATTCCGGTTCTAAGGAGAAACTTGAGATTTGTGGAGGTAGTAAGACAGTAAAAACAGTGTGTAGGGTCAGACCAAGTCACCTCAGGGGAGCACAAACCCTTGGAATTGGGATGAAAGTCCATTAACATGACAACAAAAACACAGGCCAACGCGTTTGATCATACCTGACAAACCCAACTAGACTGCTACTGGGAACAGGTGGAGTTGGCTCTCGCTCGTGTTTTTATATTCTTGGTTGGTTGGATGCTCATCAGAAAATGACAGTGTCTGTAAAAATCATCTCTCACTGACCCACCAGCGTGGTGAATAATCTTGTGACTGGGATGTGGAAATGTGGACAAGTCTGGTAGAGTGGGAGGGCTTGGTTCAGAGACTACGTTTTTTTATTTTTTTCAAAAATTGGGATTTTTATTTTAAAAATACTTTGACTCCTACTCCCACCACCAGAGAGCAGTGATGCCCCCCCCCAAAAAATACTTTGATAGTTCTATTGATGTGCATGTCATACATTTTAATAATTGACTTATATTAAGAAGGGTGCGATCATCACCACCAGCATAAAAGGGTTTTTGATGGAAGGGCCTAGATCCCCCTGGTTCTTCATCTTCATTCACATGCCAGTGTTTTTAGTCAGAGGTGCCAATGCTTTAGAAGAGGTTAGCTCCGCCCCTCCCCCTCTCTCATCTAAACCAGGGCATCCCTACTGGCTGAAAGAAATCCTTGCTTCAGTTGACTCCCTTGTTCCTGCTTTCTTTCTAAAATGTTCACCATCATAAATGAGTTTCTTTTTCCAGCTATTCATAGTAAAGTTTGTTTGTCTCATGGTGAGCTGCAAGAAAAGTTCACATCTTCTGTTACTCTGGGTAGACTAGAGAAACAAATTCATAAATACTCCTATGTGTATAAGAAAGAGTTTTATATACAAGAGCAACTGTATGTTTAGAAAATATCCCAGCCCAGTCTAGTCCAAGGTCTTAAGTCCGATATTAGCCCACATGTCTGATACCAATCCATAAGTTCTCTTCAGACTCACCCAAGTACATGCAATGACACCAGGATAATGACAGGCCAGTGGGTGGATAGATCCAGTGGTGGTAGAAACATCTCAGCACTAGCAGGGGTCTCCCCATGGCTTCTCCAGTTTCCAGGGTTCAGGATCTATCAGCATGCTGCCAGGTGTCCCATCAACTGTAATGTCTCCCAGTAAGTGAACGGAGAGTCCCTCTCCTCCAAGGGGGAAATATGGCCAGATTTCGCGAATTCTTGGACAAAGCCATTCCCACATAGAGGTCTCAGTGACTGTCTTCAGCTTGACAGGCTAGAATCCAACCCTACACTCTAAATCCTCAAATTGACACCAAATTAGGTGACTGCCACACCTCCCCATTCCTTTGATTACGTAGTTTCACATGAATACACCAAACTTATAGAGATAGCACATCACCAGTATTCATGTCACTCTGAATCAATCTGTCCCCTGAGGGTTTGAGCAACAATTCCATCAATAATTCATTTCTGAGCCCACTGTCCACTGGGTGACCGGGGTTCTGTTCCGGAGGCTCACTGCTCTGTCCATGCTGCTGTCATGTAGTTGTCAGGTGATGGGAGGGCTGTGGGGCTGTGTCCAGGCTGCGCGGTCAGTCACCAGTTTAAGAAGGGGGTTGGCCCAAGATCTGACGGTGCCTCCGGTTTTGGACATTGCTTGCTTTCAGAACAGTCATGAAGTCAGGCTCGGAGCTGGTGAAGGCAGGGTTACGGGCATTCTTTGAAAATGCCGCCGAAGACTTGGAGAAGACTTCCGAAAACCTGAAGCTTGGGAAGTTCACTCACTCCCGAACACAGATGAAAGGCGTTTCTCAGAACATCAACTATACCACGGTGGCTCTGCTGCCCGTCCTGACCTCCATATTTGAGCACGTCGCTCAGCATCAGTTCGGGGTGGATTTGCTATGTGAGTCACATTGTCATTCGTCATGCGTTTGTATGTGTGTGGCCACAGAGGGGAAGTGTGTGAATGCTTCGAGGGCATGCATAGTCAAAGGATCATTATTTCACATTTCCCCCCATAGGTTTAAAAAAAAAAACTTTGAGTATATCATGTGTTATCAACCCCATTGTATTCTGAACCAGAATTTCCCACCTGGACAGTCCAGCCTCCCAGTGATTGTACTCCTCCTTAATTTGAAAAGGTCATTTGAGTAATATAGCAGGAGGTATAGGTTTGCGCCTGGCATTTTTCCAGATACCAGTTTTCCTATTAAAAAGCCCTAATTTAGTCACTGAATACCAGAAGCCAAAGATAGAGGCTAACAGTTTCCTATCTGAGTCTTTGGAAGAAAGCCAAAATCCATTCTATTTTTATCTGCATTTACCACTCTGTATGGCTTACCCCCTCCAGGGACACCCCTCACCCTGGCAAGCTTCCCGATGTACCCAGATATTCAGGCACCAAGTTTTAGCCCCACTTCAAGTTTTAGTGCATGATTTTACTGTAACCACTTGCTGATAGTCAAGGCTGTGTTCTCCAGATGCTGGAATGCCTGAAAAACAGCGATATCCTGGCATATTGCAGCGGAGGCACCCCAACCTATGCTTCTGTATCATGGAAGCCAGGCACATCTTTGGTTGAAAACTTAGATTCCTTCTGGTGCCGCTAATGCAGCATTCCAGTCATGGTACCACAGACAGTGATCCTGCCTTTTGGACTTCTTAAGGAGAGCATACCCTCCCTTAGGAAGCACAGGAAAACGACAATGCAACCACATTGACTTTTGCAAAGTCCCAGCTGAAAGGTCAGGAAGAAGGATGCATGAAGAACTCTGCTCTTTCTCCAAAGAAACCCAGGCCGTTGTACATATTAGAGCCCTTGCTAGGGTGTAAGCAAACCACTCCTTCAAGTTTCAGGTTTTCTGCATCCTCCCTTTCAATGGAAGAGAATGGTGTTTTTTGTTGTTTTTTTTTTTGGGAGGGGGGTTGGGACAGAAAAATCTCATTATGGAAGGACCCATTAATCCAAGTTCCCTCTTCCCTGGGAAGCCATTGGTTCCCCACTGGAAGCTCCACAAAGGGATTTTTGGTTTTGAACGGCCCGTCCTCAATGGGTCGGGCTGCTTAACCTTAAGGTCTGCAGTTTGAAACACCGTAAAGACTGGCAGCCTTGGAAACCCACAGGGGGCAGTTCGACTCGGTCGCTGGGAGTCAGAATTGACCCGATGGCAGTGAGCAATGGCTCCGTGGAGCAATCAGTATTTTCTTTCCAAGAAAGTTGTGTGTGTGTCTATCTGCGAGATACGCGGGAGGAGGGGGTGCTTCCTTTGGGGGAGCCTAGTGGTGTTCAGGAGGTGAGGATGGGGTTGAGGCACGGTAGATGATGAGAGCTTGTCTTTGTTTCAGTGGGCGATGTGCAGATTTCATGCTACCACATCCTGTGCAGCCTCTACTCCCTCGGGACAGGAAAGAACATCTACGTGGAAAGGTGAGCAAAAGAGAGTAGCACAGTGGGGTTGGGGCGGGGTGGGGGTGGGGGTGACTCAACGCTTTTTAGTATGTTTAATGATCCCTTTTCGATCCTGCAATGTGGAAATGCTCACATGGAAGCCTGGTACTGAGTCTAGGTGAGAGACGGTTGGTGGCGGTATGTGGGGAGTCTAATGAGGCCATGGAGATGAGTGACTTCTTTTTGGAAACTACGTGGTGATCTTTGGAGAAGCTGAAACAAGCCCTGTGCTAGCAACCAAACCCCTCCCTTCCTCTCTCAGCTTCCAGGGCTCCTGCAGTTACAGCCCGCTGATCTGCTCCAGGGATAGGAGGCACTGGCTTTAAGATTTAATGAGTTTCTCTGTGATACAACCCCGGACCTTTACTATTCTCAGCTGTCAGATGAGCTGTGGTTTCAAGCCAGCACACTTTGGGAGCAGTTCGATAATCTTGGGTCTGGCCAAGCTGATTTCCAGAGGCACCTGGGTTTGATTAAGCTTTGCATTTCTAATCTTGCCTGTACTGCAGAGGCCTTTGCGGGCCCCCTGCTTTTCAGCGGTCAATGCCAGGTGTTGTGTTGTTCTGTTGAAATCCATGGGGAAGATTAAAGGATAAATACCGCATTAACCAAACTCGGGACTTAAGTCTTACCGCCCCACCCCCCACCCCACACGACCACCATTTTTTTTTCTTTTCTTCTTTTGCCCTTTCAAACAAGGAAACTAATAGAAATTTGATCTGTGCTTCAAAATCACTTCATCTTGAAATCTACTTGGTTTCTACTCTCCGTGAACTTCCTTCCCTTATGATACCTTTTCCAAACAAACTCTTGTTTTCCATCAAAAGCCATGCCAATGTCAGACCTTCAAGTCCCATTCTTATGGCAATTGCTAAATAAAGAGAAGGAACAGAGGCAGATCTGTTTATAAACAGTGCATACGGACTACATTCATTTAAAATAGGACTTTAATTCTTTAAGGATTGCTTAGCTTTTCTTATTGTTTTGGCTAACATAGGGTTGTTTTCTCAGAAACAAGGAAGACAAAAGACTTCTAACCATATTCTATACCCAGTCAACAAAAGAAGCAGTAACATTTTTCCATTCAATTTCACTTGAGAGAAGGTACCTTCAATTTTTGTTTTCCATTTGCGTTAGTGAATATCTTCTTTTCTTGGTATCTCTGTATGCATGTACATGCATCCATATACATCCCTGCATGTGTCTGTGTGTGCTTCTTTGTTGTTGTTTTTTTAAATGCATTCTTCTCTTGGTCAAATTGGAAATGTCAGACCAGAAAAAGACTGACTTCTTATACTCTATTCACATATTCAATCCAGTTACTAGGGTCTGTCTGCTTCCTGTCGCACTGTGAATGCCAGTGCCTGTGTCCTTCGCTCCATGATGGTGAAGTCAAGGCTGTCCTCATTGTTTCTCTGTTTGTTAATACAGCAGTTGTAGAACAGAAGATAGTGTTGTGAGGTGTGTGTATGTGTGTGTTCACATAATGTGAACATAAGGCATGCTGTCTGTTTTAACTCCATTCATTAAGAAGTATATAAAATTAGAAGACCATTTTCCTCTCCCTGGTCCAGTGCCACAGAGGTCCAAAGAGTCATTCCGTATTATCTGATGCACATCTTTGCAGATTTTTTCCAGATTTTTTTTATAAATCACTTTATTGGGGGCTCATACAACTCCCATCACGATCCATACATACATCAATTGTATACAAGCCACACTTGCACACTTGTTGCCATCATCACTCTCAAAACATCCTCCCTCCACTTAGGCCCCATGTACCAGCTCCCCATATTTCCCTTCCCTCCCCCCTCACTCTCCCCATAAGCCCTTAATAATTTACAAATTGTTATTACTTTTTCGTATCGTACACTGTCCAATGTGTCCCTCCCCCCACTTCCCTGTTGTCCGTTCTCCAGCAAGGAAGTTATATGTAGTTATATGAAATTGGTTCCCCCTTTCTATTCCACCATCCCTCCACCTTCCCAGTGTCACCACTCCCACCAGTAGTCCTGAGGGATCACCTATCCTAAATTCCCCATATTTCTGACTCCAGTGTACATCCCCTGGTCTAGCTAAATTTGTCAGATAGAATTTGGGATCGTGATAGTGGGTAGGAGGAAGCATTTGAGAACTAGAGGACAGTTGCATATTTCATTGTTACTACACTGTACCTTGACTGGTTCATCTCCTCCCTGCAATCCCTCTATAAGAGGATGTCAATTCACCTATTGATGGGCTTTGGGTCCCCAATCTGTAATCCCCTCATTTGTAATGATATAATTTTTAGTTCTTTGTTTCCTGTTACAGGATCCCTTGGACACCTCGTGGTCACACAGGCTGGTGTGCTTCTTCCATGTGGGCTTTATTGCTTCTGAGCTAGATGACCGCTTGTTTACTTTCAAGTTGTTAAGACCCCACACGCTATATCTTTTGCTAGCCAGGCACCATCAGCTTTCTTCACCACACTTGCTTATGCACACATTTGTCTTCAGTGATCCTGTTGGGAAGGTGGGCATCATGGAATGTCAATTTAATAGAACAAAATGTTCTTGCACTGAGGAAGTACTTGAGTGGAGGTCCAATGCCCATCTGCTGTCCTAATACTAAGCCTATAGGTATATGCATGTTGATCTATTTCCCCATCATCATATATAAATATATTTACCTATGTACATGCCTGTATTTAAACCTCTATAAATGCCTTGTAGCCCCCAGTTCTTTCCTCTATTTACTTTTACTTTCCTCTCGTCCCACTATCGTGCTCAGCCTCCAATTGGGTTTCAGTATTTTCTCTCTGTTACAATACTGTTGACCAACTCCTATAGGACCTCTCACACCCACCTTGTCACTAACTTTGAATCACTTGCTATTTCCTTATCCCTGGGTCAGTCAAGACCACCTCCTTCCCCCTCCTCCCCTTCTCCCACGTGCCCCCTGGAACCATCAATCCCGCCATTTTCACCTCCAGACTGTTCATCCAGCCTATATTATCTAACTAGACCTGCAGAGGAAACAATATGTACCAGAAAAAGACATCCTAAAATGAAGCAACCAAAGAAAATAAAACGATGATTATGGGGCTGAGCCCTGGTGGCGTAGTGGTTGAGTGCAGGACTGCTGTCCACGGGTGTGGCGGTTCAAATCCAGCAGCAGCTCTCCAGGAGCAAGGCTGGGTAGCTCCCACGACCACCAGAGGGCAGTGATGCCCCCCCAAAAAATAAATTAAAAAAAACAATGATTACAACAACAAAAAATCCAATGTCTTATGTGTGTGTGTGTGTGTGTGTGTATACACATCTGTAAATAGTTCAAGTGTGTTCGTTGACCTCCAGGAGTGTCCCCTGGTTCGTTTGGATGGGGTGCCACACCCTGGTCGCAAAGTATACTCTTGGCACTCCATCAGGAACTCCATGCTGTGTTGCACACCCCTTCATGTTTTGCCATGGTGTGGTTGGGTCAGATGGTATAATCCTGACACTTTTTCTCCATTGGTGACCCTGAAATACCTTGGATCAGCGAAGGTAGCTGTATTTCATAGTGGGCCCAGCCATATGATCCTCTCTGTACATCGGCTGTTCTAAGTGGGAATATTGTCCTGAAGGTGGACCAGGATGCACTCCATTCTCTCTTCCTCCCTCTTCATTTGTTCTTGTATGTTTTGGCCAGGCATCTCTCACTCCCCAAGCGGAAACTTCAAGTATTGATCTCCAAGGCAAACTCCCCTGGGGGAGAGGCGGCTGCCCCTGTAGTTGGGATTGGAGTTGTGCACTCAGACCCCTCCAGTGGTTCCCCACTCCATGCTTTCATGCTGCATTCACAACCTGGAACACCAGGTTTAAGTTTGGTCCTTCTTTCCCTGTGGAGATATAAACAGTACACTCCCCTTGGGTGGGTTAGTATCCCTTTCCCTCTCTGTACATCATCATCTGCCCCACCCCTATTCCCCCATTCCAGATGGCTATCATATGTAGCCCTGGATTTGGTCTGGCCCCTGCCATACTACCTGGGCCTCTCGCCAGGCATTTCTATAGACAGTAGCTTTTTCCCAATACTTCTTTTGCATTTTTTTAAATTAAGCTTACCTCAGCGGACTCATGTTGTTCCTGTCCTTTTTCACTTGGCTAACTTCACTTAGCATAATTTCCTCCAGTTCCTCCCATGCGGTGATGTGCTTCATGTGTTCATCATTGCTTTTCAGTGATGCATAATACTCCATTGTATGTATGTGTATATAATGTATGTACCACATACATTAATCTATTCATCAGTTGATGGAAATTTGAGCTGTTTCCAACTCCTTGCAGTTGTGAACTGCACTGTGATGAACACTGAGCACAGATGTCTTTTACAGATATTTTTATCTGTGCACTTTACATATATGGGATCATAGTTTTCATATGCATCAGCAACTTTGTCTTGTCAAAGGCATCTGAAAATGTAATGTACCACCCAACTTCAACTTTTAAATGTATCACTTAGACCCGATATCCATCAGTTCCCTGCTTAAAAAGACGAGAAGTCAATACACTTATATTTCTGGCTACCTCCTGTCCTATCTACCTTCTAGCTTTTGCTATCCTCATGTAATTCGCCATAGCATTTAAATTCTGTTGTATAAGCAATACTTATTGCTTATATTCATTACCATCATGTATATTTAAATAATTGCATGCTCAGTGTCCATATTTTCAAACCTTGGTTTTGCTATTGTTTAATTTTCATTATATCTCTCCATCCATTGGATGCTGTATCCCTGACAAAGGACGTTTGGGATGTCAGATCCAGATCCAGGGATTTGAAACAGAGTTCTACAAAGCCTGCTACCTGTAAAGTAGCCAATAAATGGAAATAAAACTCAGAACTCTTCAATATGACATCATTTACTTCAGATCAGTTGTGTGAAAAACATTGTACAAGGCCATACAAACTGGCAGCTGTTGCTTGGGGTGGGGGTGAGGGGATGCTTCCACGACCACTAATAAATTTCTCAGCAAAGATCTGTGATTGACAAGGGGCTGTTCCTTGCCCCAGACCCCACCCTTAACCCCCCAGGATTTCCCAGGGACCAAATTCCAAAAACCAAGCTTAGTGCCATGGAGTCAGTGAAACTACAGCCCAAAGTAGAACAGCCCCTGTGGATTTTCAAGGCTGTCTGTCTTTGCAGGAGCAGGAAGCCTCATCTTTCCCCCATGGAGCAGCTGGTGTTTTCAAACTGCTGACCTTGCAGTTTGCGGCCCAGTGTGTAACCAGGACTCCTTGCTAGAGACCAGAGAAGCATCCTTGGTCAGTTGACCTCTCTCTTGACCCAACCTGAATTTGCTTTAGTGCTGCAAGTATTTCTTGCCCATTCAGTGACAAGAATTTGTCCCCTGGCTTTCCAAATATTGATGAGGGACATTTCTTTTGTACTCGTTATTTGTCATTTTATCTTTATATTGATATCATCTTATCCTTACCACTTTATTCCATTCTTTGTTTCTTAGTGTTTCTGCTGGGTTTTCCAGGATTTGAAGCACAGAAGGAGAGGATGTATAGAGATAAAGACTGATGCAAGAGTTTATAGGGGATGGGGGGAGGGTGAGAAGGAGAGAGGGTGAGGGGGGTTTCTGGAGTCAACAGAGCAGGAGGGGGCACTAGAAGTAATTACATCACTGGTCTTAATTATTTCACCATGAAAAAGAGTTCCAAAATTGATTGTGGTAATGACTATATAATTCTTCTTGATATGATTGAACTATGTAAGATATGTGGATTATGTGCCAATAGTACTGTAGGTGGGGGAAGAGTTGACTGATTTGGTCTCTCTAACAGACCCTGCCTAGGGACAAGGTCATTCACTCTGGTGTCTCTCACAGCATTAATTAATTGGAAGACTTCTGGGTTTTACACTTTTCACAGAACTTTTAGCAGCTTGCCCTGGAGAGCTACTGTGTGTCTCTCCTGACCCATCAGCTAATTAGCGTCATTGTGTGCCTGCTGTGCATCTTCTTAAGCCACTGGTTGGTCTGTAATTAGTATCAGAGAGGACAAGGGCTGCTCCTTAAGTCAGAGCGACTGAGTGCTATTCTGTCTAACTAAATTTATAGAAATCTATGTCAGGACCATCTGAAGTTTACTTTTGGTGAAGGGAAGTCAGAAAAGAAGAGCGTCTCTACTTATCACCAAGGCCATTCAGGATCAGTTGATTCATAAACTTCTATCTCTCTATCTCTCTGTCAACTAATATGTGATCCGAGAGCTGCACTGTCTTAGCCCCTGTCATCATCCCTAATGACCAGCCAGAATGTGTTCGTGAATGCCCTTCCTCTACCGTTTTCTCTCTTTGTCCCCATTTCCCCTGCTAAAGATGAGAGGAAATGGGATTTGTTGACTCATCGGCCACAATGGCTGGTAAAATGGTGGAATTGTTAGCTGGAAGAGGAAAACAAATAGCTCCTTGCAGAACCCTCCTATGTGGTGCGGCTCTCATTGCCCTTAGGGTCACTGGGGAGATGGGTCATGCTGGAAGAAAGTGAAAACAAAATGCTTCTGCTCATGCCCACCATGACCTTGAGCATGGCCAAACCTGTAACCAGGAGCCATCCTGTTCATTCCAGCTCACTGCAACTCCATCTTCACTGGTAACAGAGAAGAATTTGATGACTCCTTGGAGATTTCAAAGGCTATTCTCAGAAGTAGTTCACTAGGCCTTTCTTCTGAAGAACCTTTTGGTGAAATCAAACCTCCAAACTTTAGGTTAGTCGCTGAGTACATTATCCATTTGGGCTTAAGCCCAAGAGAAGGGAGAGACTCCCTATTCCTGGAAGCTGAGAGACTAAAAATCTGACCTGAGCATTAGTGTATTTGCTTTAGGAAGCTTACAGACTGGGAAAGCACCACCCAGTGTGGGCCAGCTGGCCAGGAATTGATCTGCTAAGGGGGTATCTGTGGGGGCTCTTGTTATACCAGGCAATAAACAACTAGAGAAGCAGGGTTGTATAAAGAAGAATTCAGTATCAGGCTTAGAGGAAGGCCTGCTAACAACTTGTGATATGAAGATGACATAACCTTACTTGCTGAAAGCAAAGGAGGATACAAAGTGCCTGCTGATGAAGATCAAGGATTGCAGTCTTCAGCATGAAATACAACTCAATGCAAAGAAGGCCAAACTCCTCACAACTAGCCCAGATAGGTAACGTCTTGATAAATAGCAAAAACCGAAGTTGTTAAGGATTTCATCTTGTTTACACCCACTGTTGAGATACATGGAAACAGTAGTCAAGATATCCAAAGCACGTGGCACTGGATAAATCTGCTACATAAGACCCATTTAAAGGGTTGAAAAGCAAGGAGAGTATTTTGAGTACCAAACCATGATATTTCCAATCACTTCATGCGCTTGTGGAAGTTGGACATTAGAGGAGGTAGACTGAAAAAGAATTGATGCATTTGAATTTTGAAAGTACCATGGACGGCCAAAAGAACAAACAGATCTGTCCTGGAAGAAGTACAGCCAGAGTACTCCTTAGAGGCAAGGATGGCCAAGACTTCATCTCACATATGCAAGGGTACCACAAACCCTGGAATTATGCTGGGCAGAGTGGAGTTTTCATAGTGTGCATTTTTAATGCCAGGTAAGCATCAAGTAATTCTCTCTGAGTGCACCTAGTGGCATCACCTGGGAAGTTTCTCTCTGGTCACAGTGAATTATTTTCATAAGGGGAGTTTACTCAAACCTCATTTTTTCTGATGGCCGATTTCAGAGAGTAGCGTGTGGCCGTGAAATTTTGTTTCCTGCTTGGGAAAAATGCCACAGACACTTTTGTGATGTTGAACGCTGCTTACAAGGATAGCACTATGGGAAAAACTCAAGTGTACAAGTAGCTTTCTCATTTCAAAAAAGGTGAAATGTCTACTGATAGGTAGTGCATTTGGCGTTCCCTCCACCAGGTCAGACTGTTAATCAAACTTTCTGTTTAGAGGTTCTGAAAAGATTGTGTGACAATGTGCAACAAAAGCCTGATTTGTGGCAGACGGGTGGCTAGTTTTTCTACCACGACAATGCACTTGCTCACACAGCCCTCTCAGTGTGCCACTCTTTACCAAAAAAAAACAGCATGCCTCTCTTGGCCCACACACGTTACTCACCTGGCCTTGCTCCGTGTGACCTCTTTCTGTTACTGCAAAGGAAGAGAGACATGAAAGGACATGATATGAAGGCATAGAAGACGTGAAGAAAACAAAACAAAACAAGGGAGGTGCTGTGAGCCATCCAAACATGAGTTTGAAAAATGTTTCCACGAATGGAATCGCAGGTGTGACAAATGTATCAAGTATGATAGAGAGTACTTGGAAGGTGTTAGAATTGTTTTGTAAATAATAATAATTAAATACATAGCTTGGAAAAACAAACTTCCGTTTGGAGGGGCTACGCCCTCATACTTTAGACATGTTGTCAGGTGAGAGCAGTCCCTGAAGAAGGACATCATGTTTGGTAAAGTAGGGGGGGGGGGGCAGCCAAAAAGAGCTAGACCCTCGATGAGATGAATGGAAGGTCGCTGAGAACCAGGCAGGGTTCTGTTGCCCACAGGGGAGCGGCAAGTCAGAATCAAGCCAATGGCCCAAACAACAAGAAATGACGACAAGCAACTTTACGTGCTGTGATGTGGGTTCCTGAAACGATCTGCATCGTGATGTTAGAGACCTAAAGTTATGTGTTAGGTTACTGGCGCTGTTAGCACTGGATTGCTCCCAGGGATGCAGGGGAAGGAGGAAGCATTCACACAGCATCTAGCTGGGGTTCCAGTCTGGCTACACACTGAGAAGGTCCAAGCGAGGCAACCACAGGACACGCTGGGAACACCCACCCAGTGGAAACCTAGCCATTGTGGAACCTTAGCCACCGTGCTCAGTTCATACCCCCAAGAACTCAAGCATGGATAAAGAAGGAAATTATCGAGAAGGGAGGGTAGGAGAAGTAGGATGGGTGAGAGGCTTGCTCAGAAGGGAAGCAGCTGTGCAGGAGAAACTTCCCAAGGGATAAGCAGATCTCCAGAGACTGACAGCCTCACTCCCTCCCCTCCTCTTCCCCGCCAGGAAGACAGACTCCACATGGAACCCAGTGGCAATGCTAAAAGGCCGGCGCAGTAGGATTTGTTTTGTCCAAAAGCTGCTGCTGTGTTTCTGGAGCGGCCCTGGATGTTGGGATTTGAAGAACCAAGGCTTCATCAAAAGGGCAAGGCTAAGCCATTAGCACAGAAATGATTGCCTCGCTGAGGACACATCAATCTACTGCGTCCAGGTGCTAGGTTTAAAGCTCTCTGCTCATTAAAGCTCTCTGCTCAAATACTTCCCAACTAAATGTGCTGCCAGGTAGTTCCTAAAAGCCAAGTCTAAGAAGATAAGAAGTAAAGTCGTCTCTAGGAGCATTAGTTTTTCTTAAACACATTCAAAAGATCAATTTTCCCCCCTGGTGACCGAGATCTCTGGTCTGCTCACATGGCTCAGTAGTCAACTGCTAACTAAAAGGTCAGTGGTTCAAGTCTACCTAGAGGCGCTTCAAAGGAAGACCTGGAGATCTGTCCCCATGCGTCAGAACCAAGAAAAACCTCTGTAAAGCTGTTCTCTCTTCATGTTACGGGGTTGTCATGAATGGGGGTCAAAGACAACTAGTGGTTTGGGCCAGTGGACTGAAGCCAGGATGGAGAGGTCCAAGGAATATGCAACTTCCTGTCGCCTCCCTGACCCACTGACCCCCTCCCTTCTGATTCTCTGTAGTCAGGATTCTGGAAGGTTACGGCAGGTTGAAACAGAACAGTTGTATCCGCGCTTGGGTCAGGGCCCGGCAGATTCTGATTCTACCCCCAGATAGTCTTGTCAAGCCTGTTTTTGATCCACCTCTGTCCCAGTGCTGTAATCGAATGCAGGCTGGTTCAGATTCCTGCTCTTTATCCATCAAGGTAGGCTATTGGACAATGGCAAGGTAGGCCATTGTCTCTAGGTTGTATACAGAACACGGGGTTCTGCATTTATTGCACCTTTCTAGCTTCTTGGGGCTCCTGTCATGGTGGCAGTCATACTAGTGAAGGGTGGTACTAGTGAAGTCTTCTGTTCAAGGTCCTGGAGGGAGCTGAAGGATCCCCAGATAAATGCCTTTCCATGGCCACATAGTTGCAGCAGTAAGGGAAGCATTGGCTCTTGACTGTTTGGCTCCTGGATCCCCTCCAGCTGGCAATTGACCATAGGATGGCCCTGAAACAGGGTACAGCCAGACCCTCTGAGCTCCCAGAACATCTACCTGTGGACTTCATGCATCCGGCAGCAGCCCTCTGTTGAAACCCTTCCATAACAGAGGAAGGCAATACTATCGACTACAGCCTGGAACACTGTCATCCCATTAGATTCGTAATGCTCTCTTTCCATCCAGTATCTTTGTGTCTCATGAGGCAGGTGATGCCAGGGAGAAAGTGGGCTGCTCACCATAAGATCAGTGATTCAAGGCCTCAGAGGACTCCTCGGGGAGAAAACAAAGGGGACGGGGTCCATCTGTTCCTGGGAAGACTTACGGTCTCGGGAACCGAATATAGGGTCTCTCTGAGTTGAAATCAACTAGATGGCCTTGAGTTTAGTTCTGATTTTATCTCTTGGCCGAACCCCAGACTCACCATGTTGGTTTATTTGAAGGAATGCATCCCCTTCTTTGGAACTGACATCACATGAGTAACCTGCACGCCAAGTGTGTGTGTTTTGGATGCCAAGAGTGATCAAGCGCTGTCTCTGGTCTCATCCATGGGAAGCCCCAAATGCCAAATCCCCAACAGTCCCTTCCAGCCAGGAGTGTCATTAGCAGAAAAGCGAGACACGACAACCCCAAAGCCAGCTCCCTCTCTGCTTTGACCTGCCAGATGGCTCATCCCCGTCACGCACGCTGAAGGAACGTAGTGGTCCTGTGAGCAAACCAAGTTTTCTCAGAGTGAGCGCTAATCAAGGGGCTTCTGATCATCTTCATCACCATTTGTGTGCTTGTTTCACAGAAAGATAGAAACCCTAGATCTTAATAGATAATGGACCCTCAAGTGCCTGTGGACGCAATTATTTTTTTTTAATGTGGTTGCAATTAAGCAGCATTCTGGATGTCTCCTTTAAATCAGGCAATCTGCTTCCGCACCTCCCAGGCCAATTGTGAGACAGGTCTTACGTGCTCTGTCTTCTGGGTACTTTGGGCCTGTGTGTGGGTAAAGGGTGTCCGTGAGAACTTGCACAGGTGATTTCAGAGCCTTTTGAGATCAAGGAGGATCCATGTGAATTTGGATCTCAACAGAACTCACGTCTCTGACATGCTGGCGAGAGAGGCAATACAGCCCAACCCGTGACTGCACCTGAGCGGGCAAACGAGAATGAAATACCAAGAAGGGTGCCACTGTTCATGAATCATGGGTGTAGTGTGGAGAGAAAGCACCAGGGAGGGATAAGATGGGCCAAGGGTCCACGGAGGGCCAACAGGGTTAACCTTCCCTGTGGAGAAGGGCATCTGAGACATTCTGGGAAAGGGGCCTGACACTTCAGTGCAGGAGGCCAGCACGTGGGTGGCAGCAGCGTTTCTAAATGGATTTCTTGGTCCCCAGGCAGCGTCCTGCCCTTGGAGAATGCCTGGCCTCACTGGCAGCAGCCATCCCCGTGGCATTCTTGGAGCCTACCCTGAACCGCTACAATCCGCTTTCTGTCTTCAACACCAAAACCTCAAGAGAGAGGTCGAGTGAGTATCCTCCCAGAGAGGCCTGCCCGTCCCACCCCATTCCTCATGCTGAGAGGAAGTCTACACAGGCCAGGACCAGCAGCCCTGCATCTCTGTCAGCTCACCTGGACCGAGATAGGCCAGGACACGAGAGTTGGAGACTGGGTTGTCTGTTTCTGTTTCCCTGGAGAAATGGACATGGCAAGAACTTTGCTAGCATTAAGATTTAGTTTCTTCTTTAAAGGGAGGAGATCATGTAGTTGGTTTCTAAATTCTTCCCATCCTAAGATTTAAAGTTGTGTTTTCCTCTGGCTCTCAGTTCCCATTCTTTGCCTGGAGATGGGCCCCTTTCTCCAAAGTATCATCCAAAGTGGGACACATCCATTCTAAGACCCTGGTTCCATGCAGAAAGTCCAAAGAAGAAGCTGTGCTTTCAGAGATGTCGGGACCACATCTTCTCCATCTCCACAGAAAACTGAGCAATAAAATTGAAATTAGAGCAGAAAGGGAAATTCTTAACAGGATCGCAGATACACACTAGGTCTTAGAATAAGCATCAGCGTGGCCAAATATGGCCCTCAGTCAGTTTTTGTACATGTATTGCATAGTATCACAAACCATTTGTTCATATACTATTGATGGTTGCTTTGGGGCTACCATGGCACTTGGAAATCATGACAGAGCCTGTCTAATCTGCAGTGCCTGGAACACTTACTGTTTGGCACTTCCCAGAACAAGGAAAATACTTGTTCTAGAATAATTAGAACTAGAATCCAACTATCTTGTAAATCTGCTTTTGGGGAGATGGAGGAAACCACTTTTTAAAAACTCACCCCATTTCACTTCTGTGAAAGACTTATATTTGTACCCATTATCATCAACACAAAGAACTACACAGAGGATATTCACTGCTACACAAAAGGCTAAAAGCAAAACCTGTGTTTCTTTGGCAACAAGCCTTAAAAGAGGCAGCTCAGAGCCCAAGCAGCAAGAGTGGTGTCACCCAGCATCTTCCCTCGCATCTCGGTGTCAAGCTGTCGCAGCTTTGCACTGGGTCCATGACAACACTACTATTTTAGGTTTTGTGAGTTATTGGTAGGCTATTGTTTGGGTCTGGGAATGCACATTTGCCAAATAATTTAGAGACAACTGTTGCTTAGCTTTACCCTATTCTGGCTTACAAAACATTCCTTAGGAAAGCTCTGCCTGTGTATAGATGAGGAAGTCTGTATCCAGACTAACTGAATTCTTGCTTGAAGTCCTTGGGGTGAAACAGAAATTTCAAGCAAGAGTCTTGAGACAAATTTGAACTTCAGCCAGAAGAAACGACAGTGATTCAATATAACCTAAAGCAGAAATTATCAATTAATCAATATTAAACCAGGTCAAACCTGAGCCAACTCTACTCAGAACCAGTACTTTCTGAATATTCAGATATTCAGTTCAACCAATGATGGACTAATGGCCAATCCCATGTAATCCCAGCCCCCAAGGGAGACCCAGATACCCCAAGGGAGAAAACTTCTTTGAAAAGAAGGGATGCTCTCTTATGAACAGGCCTGAAGTCAAGTGGAAGGAAGATGTTAGCAACATCGTTGAGAGTTGACAATCCAGTCAAACGAGGGAGAAGACGTCCAGCACAGTCCCGAGATCATGCTACGCTTTTCTCTGTCACCACGGCTCCTTTATGATCACTTGATTTTCTGAGGAAATTTCAGGAGGATAGATAGACACCCTCCCTCCACCACCACCCCCAGCTAGTAATGACCCTCAGGACAAACAAAACAAGGCTGCTTAATAGAATTCTGCTCTGCCTGTAGAAGACAGTGAACCTGAATGGGCTCAGAGTTACCCCCAAATAGAAACTTGACCAGGATGCATCAACACTCCAGAGCCCCCTAGGAAATCTGTTACGTTAAATGTTCCTCCAACTCCCACAGCCTCTTCTCACCCCTTCTTCCCCCTTTTAAAAAAAATCATTTTCTTGGGAGTTCGTACAGCTCTTAACACAATCCATACATGCATCTCCTGTGTCAAGCACATTTGTACTTTTGTTGCCCTCATCCTTTTCAAAATGTTTTCTTTCTACTTTCGCCCTGGTAGCAGCTCCTCATCTCCCCCCAGCTTGCCTCCCTCCTCCTCTTTCTTGAGACCAGCACAATTGCCTCCAGCCTTATTTTTCTCTTCCCACTCATGATTTCCAGGGAGTCACCGATTGCTGCTAAACGGAGAACCTAAGTGACTAGACAGGCTTTGGTGCAACTCAGAAGTTGCCTGTAGTATCTGCAGCTCAGTCCAAGCATTGCTCCCCAATTCCAAAGGGCCTGGGACCTAGTTATGACTGTAGTCCTGACTGTTAGTACACTCACCCTATCCCAACTGCGTCTCAAGACGTTGTGTCTGTGTTTGGGTGTAGTGCTGGGTAGCGCTGAGGTCTGGGAAAGAGAGACAAGCCCTGAACCATTGTGCAGTTGAGAGCAGTGAAGTTGCTGGATAAAATAAAAGCGTGATAAAGATGGATAAAAATATAATTTACGGTAACATTGAGAGGGGGAGAATGACTCTTTTTCATTGTTTTCCTTCTCAAAGGCGATTTGACATTTTTTTCTCCTTATTTCACATGCTTTTGCATTGACTTCATTTGACACATTCCTAAGTCACACCTCCATATCATTCAATGCATAGTCCACAAGGAAGGAGGAGACATGATTATAAGAGAGGGCACAAGACTTCATGTAGTGAAGCAGTGTGGGACTTAATACCTAAGTCTCCCAGTCCTGTGCTTTGCATCATTGAGTTAATCAGCCAAGAATGAATGCTGACCAAGTCCCTGGTTTTTGCAAAGTAGTGTGTGCATAAAGATGTATTCTAGTGCAGCCAGAATTCCTACTGCAAAGATGATGGATGGCTTAATGGAGTCTAAGAAGGTAGACTTTATTCCTTACACAAAGTGGATGCCCGGAGGGGTAGTGGAGAGGGATGTATGAGAGTGATAAATGATGTGAGTCTGTGGCTTAGAAATGCCATATGAAGCGATGATTTAACAAGCCTTCTGCCAATCAGACGCCTTTGTTCATTGCATTTGGCGCCTCACCAGCAGAGTGATTCATTGTAGTCACCCCACTGCCCCGTGAGATTCTGCAGGATCTGATAAATTAAAACATAAATAAAAATCACAAGCTTAAAGTCTGCCGAGAGATGGTTTAACACTGCCATATGCCAATTACCAAAAAAAGTAGGTAAGTCTTCATTTATGGATCGCTGTAGTCTGTTAGTCAGTCTATTTGGATTGGCCAAAGCATCCTACTCACCAGTCAATTTACTTTCCATAGTCACTGTGACCAGAAAAGGAAAAGAAACAATTCTGGGCTAAACCCTCCAACTACAGTTCCAGGAAACACTCCTCTCTGAATTGAAGGTCTGCAGAGCTGCACACTGGGGAGAGTGTGGGCTCCACTCTGCCCCAGTGCCTCCCAAACTCATGCCCCAGAACAGCTTGGAGAATTGGTTACGACAGAGATCATGGTGCCGGATGCCCCGCACTCCACACCCCCCCACCCCCAGAGATTTCTGAGTCTTTAGGTGGCATAGCACCTCTGACATACACTCCGCTGTGAACAAACAAAAACTGAGTGATACAAACCCAAACTACACATAACCTTGGTGTCTCAGTGGTGTTACATTGATGGAGGTCACCCTTAGGAAGCCGTGTTAAATGTTTTTCCATTTTTCAGTATATGATATCCAGGATTGATGAACTTAGGGAGACAGCAGGTAGAACAGGGGGTTCAGGGGGGACCAGAGTACCGTGTTGCCGAGGGGTAAAAGGGATACAGTGTCTAGGAGTCCAGGTAGAAAAAGATTGTTTAGAAACTAGTTGTGGTGACACTTGCACAGTTCTACTTGACATGATTGAAAAATGGAATAGCGTGATATATATTAAATTCCAACTAATAATTTTTTTAAATATGCACTTTGGATGATTTGTCAGATAATAGTGATACTGCTGGTCAGAGGACCAGCCTCTGAGAACCACTGATGGAAGTACCACAACAAAAGCCAAACAAACCTCTTGCTGTCACCTTACAGCAACCTTACAGGACAGCCCAGAACTTTCCCACGGGGTCTCCAAGACTGTAAATCTTCACGGAAGCAGAGTCTCCCATCTTCTTCCCACAGGGTGGCTGGTGGGTTTAGACCCCTAGCCTTCAGTCCAGCAACTAAGTGCTTAACCACTGTGCGGTCTGGGCTCTTCCAATGCCATGACCGAGTCCCGTAATGCAGCCTACTTCAGTCAGCTGGTGTGTGGTTCTTACAGGACCCGGCAGAGGTGGTTTTCCCAGTAGCTAACACGGCAGAATTCATTCTGCTGTGGATTTATTATGTGGCATTTGAAGTACGAAATATCTTCAAGGCCCAATTACATATAAATAACTCTTAAAGGTCATTATAATGACTTCTGCACAGCAATCCCCTGCAGTTCTGTGTATTTCCTGCTTAATAGGGGGAAAGTGCCCATGATGATGCCTCTGTGACATTTAACACACACCACACATACACACACCTGACCCTTCTCATGATAAACTTACAGCAAATAATTGTAAAATGGCATCTAATCATTGGCATGATTCTGTGTGTAGAGTCCTAGCATAGACAGTTTGACATCTCTGTCCTATTTCCTCCGTGAGTACAGCTATGTGCGGGGCTCTCCCCAGCCTCCCATGTTGATGTCACGCAAGACATATGCCTCCACTGCAAGGTGCAGGACAGACTTGTTCTATACAAATGATCGGCTTTGGCAGTGCACCATGTACGACCGGTGTCGTTCCCTTCAGCTGTGACGGGGACTCAGAGTTTTTGTCTTCTTTGCTATGAGTTCTTTAGCATGGTTTGGATGGGGAAAGACACTGATCCATTCCTGACTTCTAAAGGAGGTGTGTGGGGGGCGGGCGGAATCTTTCAATGTCTACCCACCCCATCAAAATACCATCACAAAGGCAAGCCAGGAGTCCTTGTTGGGGCTGCTCTCTACCAGTGAAGCTCCTGGACCCACAATTTTGTTGTTAGTTTGTATATGTGTATGTGAGTGGGGGAGGGTGTCTCAAATGTTGCCATTTCACCAATATTTATGTGTCCAATTCCGTGTCATTGATCCCATTCGTCATGTTATACATCAATCCCCGCTATCCACAGCTGCACACTCAGGACTGGGTGGCTCAGGTCTGAGTTGCAGGTTCATTCCCTGCAAAGGGGAGGGGGGCAAGTTAAATCGCTCAGGTTCCCTGCTCCGGGAAGTGCAGCCACGGGAAAAATTAAAATCCCCTCTCTTCACTGGCCAACAGCCCTAAAACTCAAGGGGGAAACACACACACACACACACACACACACACACACGCACACCCAGCCATCAAGTCAATTCCAACTCACAGCAGCCCCGCAGGTCAGGTTAGAACTTCTGTGGGTTTCTGAGACTAGAACTCTTCACCGGAGTAGAAAGCCTTGTCTTTGTCCCAGTAGCCCTATGACGTGAAACAGTCTGCTTTCACCTTAGAAGTCACGCAGTCTGCATTGGACATCTAGGATAAAAAGTAATTTCCCCCCATCTGCCATTTTTCCTGTGGCTTCTTGGATGCCCTAACCCTTGAGAAGCCTGGTGCTTTTGCCCCAGTTTGAGAACTCTGGGGTCCAAGAGTGGAGTCTGCATGTGCTCTGCCTCCCCAGAAAACTCCCTGGTCACCACCAGTTAGCTATGGATGCACATGGAAGCTTTTGAGCTTCTGATTTTCAACTGCACCACCCAGGTCCCAGAACCCAGAGCCTTTGTTATCTTCCAGGCGTGTCACAGAGGTCCTGCCCTATCAGAACATCTGCAGACTTCTGCGCTCTCCCCTGTGTTGCGGGGAATGGTGGCCGTAATCTTAGGGGAAGCAGGAAAGCTTATCCTCTGGCTGTGTCTCTTTCTGGTTCATCCATCTGACAACTCTCCTTGAGCTAAGTGTTCTAGTCCATCTGTTGCCACTTCATTCTGTCTGTCCTTAGTGAGTCAAAGGACCTGAAGGATTGGGTTAGAAGAATAAGGCTGAATCACTGCTCCTTATAAATAAATCCTGAGAAACAACAAGATTCCGGTGACTGACAGGAAATCATGGTGCAGGTTACCCCAGGCCATCAACAACTTCTGTTGAAAATTCAGAAGGCAACATGTGCAGATTTTCACCCCCAAATTTCAACTGGACGGGAAACCATGGTCTTGGGCCAGAAAAAGGGATGTTTGATAAAAGGACTTTTTTTTCCTTTTGGGAGCAGTACAGATTCAGGGAATTGAACCACAGCTTGATGAGAGAAATGTACCTGTGTGAGGCAGGGTTTTCTAGAAAACCAAGACTCTTATGATTATATATACCATATATATGCATGTATACATTTTTCAGTACACTTTTATGCAGTTTTTTTGGTAAAAAATTAGGTGCCTCGGCTGATATTCAGGTCAGCTTATACTTGAGTATAAAAGGGATGTGTGTGTGTGTGTGATCACATATATGTGGATAGGGTAATACAGCAAGAAGGACTATAACAGCTAATTAGTCCACACTGCCGTACAGAGGGCTCAGTTCAACTCACTTCTGTGGAACAGTTAATATAATGGCAGTCCTTCCAACTCATGTGGGCTGCTGAGTTCAAGGTTAAGGAAGCAGTAGAGTATTCCTTCGGGCATTAAGGCAGAGTCTGCCCTCCAGCAGCAAACCGCAGGGTGGGTCAGCAAGAGTCAGTAGCTCAGGAGCTTATCAAACAGCCCAGATGGGATATAGAACTCGAGCAATGCAAAGCAGCAGAACTACCAGCCTCAAGCCTAGGCATATATACCAGAACCAGCAGTGAGGTGAAGCAGCTCTCAAAGGAGCCTCAAGCTGTAGCAATATCCCCAGGTTGGCTTCGCCCACAGGTAATGGAGCTCCCAGGTTGAAGCAGAGAAGTAGCAGCACAGAACATCACAGATCACCACAGAACAAGAGCCACGGGGAACAGACCTTGCAGAGCCATTTATCTCTTTGCCCTCCAATCAAACAGACCTGATTCATCCCACATATTCCTAATGGTCAGGTTCACCCAATAAACAGAATTATCACATGCCAACTGACTTTTCTTCAAGGGAAGCTAAAGTGTAGGTGGTTTTCTTTTTTTAAAAAAAACATATGAATAAATACTCCCACCAGGGCAGTGATCACACACACACACACACACACACACACAAAGAACATATGAATACATAAAGATGTACATTTTTTTCCCAAACCACTTTATTGAGAACTAACACAGTTGTCTTACCATTCCATAGTTCAACCATATCAAACAGAATGGTACAATTGCTACTAAATCAGTTTCAAAGCATTCTCTTCCTTCTTGAACTCTTTAAGATCAGCTTCCCTTTCCCACCCTCCTCCCCTCTGCATCCCACCCCCAGAAATCCTATTCTACTTGCTGTCTCTATAAGTTCATCAGTCCTGGGTTTCATACACTTGAAACCAGGCAGACATATAACAAAATTCAAGAGGGTTACCCCCAAAGACAAAATACACAAAATCAGACCCTACCATGCTTCAGAGTGGGGGATCAACTCAACTGACTAGGTTTGAATTGTTCACTTCAGGCTCATCATTGAGATCTCCTATGGTCCTCTCTCCAGTGCACTCTGTTAACCACTTTCCTCCCATTCCTTCCATGTGAGTAGAGGAAAATCACCAGAGGTTTAGTTCCTTGGTAAATCTCACAAATGTATCTTGGGTTTCCACCATCATCCATTAACATCTAGGTTTCTTAAAGAGAAAGCTTATGAAACATTCCTCGGCCACACCAGAGTTATGTTCCTTTGTGTTGAATTGTTTTAAACTCAAGACATTAGGAAGATCAATGGGCCGTGGGTGCCGTTTTCATTTGAACCGAATGAAATGACGCAATGGGACCCATCGCTCCCCAGCCATATCATGGAAGAAGGAAGGCCTGGGGATCCGATTGGGTAAAGATTGTTGCTAAGGAGACCCAATGGAGATGTTCTGCTCTGTACAGCATGGGGTCACCAAGACCCAGGGGCAATATGTACAGGCATCTAGGAAGACGTGCAGCCTTTGGAAGCTGCAATCTTTCTGCAGGCAGTTGGAGGACAGATGCTCCCTCCCACCCAGTGTCCACTAATGAAGCCCTGGCACAGACGTGTTTATCTAAGGACTTAAGGCAGGGGGGTAGACAGAGGGAGAGGCCAAGCCCCTGTGCACTTGAACTACTGCCCCTTTATTCTTCCTGTCCTCTTCTTGGTCAGTTCTGGGGGTGCCAGACGCCGTGGAGGACATGTGTCCCGACATCCCCCACCTGGAAGGTCTGATGAAGGAAATCAACGACCTGGCGGAGTCGGGGGCCCGGTACACTGAGATGCCCCACGTCATCGAGGTCATCTTGCCCATGCTCTGCAACTACCTGTCTTACTGGTGGGAGCGGGGCACTGAGAACCTGCCCCCCGGCACGGGGCCCTGCTGTACCCAGGTCACCTCCGAGCACCTCAGCGTCATCCTGGGCAACATTCTGAAAATCCTCAACAGTAACCTGGGCATCGACGAGGCCTCCTGGATGAAGCGCATCGCAGGTAACCCCGCTGCCTTCTCTCTCTCCCCCCCAACTTACCTCCCCCCCCACCATGGGCTGTGCAATGCTGCACTTCCATTGTCAACTCTCAAGTGACTGCACAGGGATTGCCAGGAAATGCTGTTCTATCTTGGAAGTCCCCCCACCCCCCATCGTTAAACAGTACAGAGAATTGTCCCCCTGGCCAAGCTGCCTGGGGCAAACCTTCCTGCCCACTCTCCACTAAGCCAGACCCCTCACATGTCCAGGAGGCCCTCCCTGAGAAACTCCAGCTCACCTCGACACCCCTTCCTTTATCTCCTTCTGGTATGTCAGAGCCCCATAGTCTTCAGTGTCAAAGTTGTGAGTGGTTGGTCCTGTACACAGTTCAGGGGCACAGAGCCCTCCCAATTAAGCCATCTCCTCCTGCAGGCCATTCTTCATTTTCACTTTATGATTTTCAGATCCTTTCCACAATAGATGTACACTAGTAGGCATCTGAGCTTTTTTTGTTTTGTTTGGGGGCAGGGTGCGGTTGGTTTGGTTTGATTTGGTTTTTTAGTTTTTTCTCTCTCTCTCTCTTTCTCTCTCTCAAAGCCCTCATATCCAGTAGACTCCCAATAGAAGCAGTTAGCTAATTTTCCTGAAACAACCTGCTCCCCCACCCCTCTAAAGGAGAGACTTGGAAAAGGACTGCAGTCAGGAAACTGGTGATTGCACATGCCGTGTCAGACAGGGCTGAAGACAGGGAAGATAAGACACAGCCATTGCCTCTGGTGGGTGGGCAGCTTAGGGAGAGGAGCTGACCAGCAGCAGCGGTCACCGAACGTAGTGGCTTATGTCAAACAGAGCTATTGGACCAGTTCTGGGTCTGTGCCATCCTGACTCAGCTGCAATGCTTCTCAAGACCAGGGATAAGAAGTTCCGGCCCCCTGCCGCCCACAGAAATAAACTGAGCTCAAAATCAAAAAGGATTTTGTCACAGGGTGCACATACCTGCTAGAAGATAGAGGCCTCTGGGGACCTCAGAGGAGATGAGTATGGTTTTCTTTCCTTCCCCTGTCCCTTGGAATATCATCTCCCCCTGAGGCCATTTGCAGAAGAGCAGGAATGTGGAGCTCTGACAAAAGGAACAGGAAGACACCCAGAGAGGGTTCCCTCCACCCCTTAGCGCTCCATCCTGTGCTGCAGTCCTGGAGGCATGGAACAGAGCGGTACTGGCACCTGCCAATCCACAGGGGAAACCAGCTCACGGGCCACAAAATTCCGAGCCTCAACAGAGTTGATTCTAGATGGCAACTCACCCCATCCGTGCCCGATGGTCACCCCCATCTAAAGCAGGAGGGCAGGGCGTGAAGCTGGGGACCCTGTGGCCGCCACCATGGCTTCTTTCTGAATGCACTGCATCTTCTCGTTCTAAAGCGGTCCTCGACATGAAAACAAACTAGAAGTGAGATGAAAAAGGGGAATTGCTCATGCAGAGAGGAGCCCCAGTAGTCCACAGGGAAGCACTTAGCTGCAACCCGGAACCCATCAGGGGCTTTCCCTGGGGTCTGACCCCGTAACAACCACGGTCTAGGAAACCGGGGAGGGCCTTTCTGCACTCTCAGAGGCCATTGTTATGAGTGACAGTTAACCCCCCACAACCTAGCAGCACAAACAACCTAGAGACCCTGAGACATGTGCTTGAGTATATTGTCAGAGGTACAGGACGTCCCCCCCCCCCTTCATTTAAGCTGTCGGAGTTTTGAGTTTGGATCATTTGGTTGGTTTTTTAAATCACTCTGATCCTGATCTTTCCTTTGAACTAAACCCCTGGCATGTGAATTAAACAAATGGAATATTCTGCCTTAAAAACCGAGAAAGGTCTACTGGCTTTCTTATCTTTATGAGGCCCCCAAATCTTAATTCCACTCATTCTTTGTGTGTTAGTCCGGGCAGTCTAGAGAAACAAATTCATAGACACGCAAGTGGATATAAGGGAAATGTTTATATACAAAAGGAATGGAACATTGAGAAAACATCCCAGCCCAGTCCAGCTCAATGTCATAAGTCCGATACTAGCCCATATGTCTGATATTAGTCTACAAAGTGCCCTTCCGACTCATGAAATCACAGACCAATGGGTACAGAGTCCCGGCTCTGGCAGGAGTCCCCTCGTGGCTCCTTGTTTCCAGGGCTCAGGGTCCATCAACAGTATCTATTGGTGATAGAAACATCTCGGCTCAAGCAGGGGTTTCTCTGTGACTTTTCTGGCTTCAGAGTCTGGTTCCATCAGGGTAAGGCTATGTGGCTTCTCCTCTGGCCCCTCCAGTTCCTCGGACACTACCATCTTGTCTTGTCAGTCCAGTGACTCCCAACAATTGAGAAAAAGGTCTCTCATCTCCATGAAGGAAATACCACAAGACTTCCAAGAATTCTCAGGAGAAAGCCATACCCACACAGAGGCCTCATTGACTAGCTCCAGATTGACAGGCTAGACTAGACTCCAACCCTACATCCCAATCATGAAATTGACATCAAGTGCATGACCACCACTCCTTGTTTCTGCCTTTCCATTAATTTATGGCTGGAACAAGATGGCTTCCTCTGGACCCAGAGGAACCTCCAGGTAGCAGATTGACAGTTCTCAAGTGTCCTGAGCTGCAATTGGGTTGTTGGGTTTTTAAAATTAAATTTATCTATGAAGGAACCAGAAAGCATGGGTTGAGTGCTTCCTGGGCTTAGGACAGCATCAGTTCTTATGGATAAACCACTGTCTTCAAGGAAGGTCTGACCTGCTGAAGGAGCCAAGTGATACAATATTGTAAAGCTCAAAGAAGTATAGAATGCTCCCTACGTGCGTGGGCAGGTCAAGGCTGGCAGGGGCTTTCCCCAGCCTAGAAGACCAGAGCAGAGATAGGAACCTTCTCCTACTACCCCCCCCCCAAAGGTGGCCTTATGAGAGAGGGGGAAGTGCCAGAGGGATAGGGGGGAGAAAAAGGAGGGGGACTAAGTAAATCCCACAGGCTGAATTCCCCAGGCTCCCTTCTCAGTCTCACTCCTTTCATTTTTATCTGTCGTCACCTTGATCGTCATGAAGGAGAGCTTTTTGTTTCCAAACACAGTGTATGCTCAGCCCATCATCAGCAAGGCCAGGCCTGACCTACTAAGAAGCCACTTCATCCCAACTCTGGAGAAGCTGAAGAAAAAGGCCGTCAAGATTGTGCAAGAAGAGGAGCAGCTGAAAGCCGACAGCAAAGGGGACACCCAGGAGGCCGAGCTCCTCATCCTGGATGAGTTTGCAGTGCTTTGCAGAGACCTCTACGCCTTCTACCCCATGCTGATTCGCTACGTGGACAACAACAGGTACAGGAGGGGCCGTGGAAGCCCGGTCAAACTTGGGCAACAGGATAGGATGATGGGAAGGTGGTGGCAAGTAGTGTTTGTTGTTGTTTTGTTTTGCTTTTATTTATTTTTTGACAAGTAGTTTTATAGGGGAGAGAAGTGATCACAGTACGCGCCCCATCCTCCCCTCCCAAGTACCTCCCTGGTGGGCCAGTCCAGTCTGAGGGGTTGAGACAGTCACAGAGAGGACATACAGCTCAGATAGGGGTGAAACGTAAATATGTAGGCTTTATTGGAGGTAGTGAAGGACTTTGGGGAAGGGAAGGGACAGCAGAGAGAGAGAGAGAAAGAGAGAGAGACAGGAGCATCTTGAGCTCCTGGGCGGTCACGAGGCCCAAGATTTAGACCCAGAGAAGCCATGCCTGGCAGTGAGGCAGTGGGACATATATAGGGCTTGAGCCAAGGATGTATATACCGATAAAGGGAATGAGGCTTTCTGATGTTGCAGTTGTAGGGTCTGAGTCAGGATATGGTTTGTGCGAACATAGACCCATCTCCTGCAACACTGAGGGAAGAGGCTGTACAGACTTAGCCCTGAAAGATAAGTTCTGTGAAGGGGCTGTGCCCTTCCGGGAGATAAGCTCTGTGAAATGCCAGAGGCAGGGTCTACAAAGTTCACCAGGTTGTTCACCTCTTTCTTAGTGAGGCTGATGCAAAAAGGGTGCAGGGGCTTCCTGGTCCAGGGGGGCTGCCATGTCCAGGCAACTGACCAGTCCAGAGGACTGCCTGTTCAACCCTGGCCCATACACTGTCTTTGACTAACGATTCAGTGTGGCTCATGGTCCCCTCCCTCTTCCCAGGGGGCCTCGGGTGAGAAGAAGTCACTCCTTCATTCATCCATTCAATAGATATTAACCAACCACGTCAGGCATTAGCGGACCACAGGGAATAAGGCACGATCTCTGCCTGCAGAATTTTCCTTCACAGGACGAGGAGGACAGATGCCACCTAAAAGTCCATGATCATTGAGAGCAGGGTATGGGGAGTTAAGAATGTTGTGAAACAATACAAGCGATGATAAATCCCCATATACTCTTTGATTCGGTGCAATAGGGTATAACAGTCATGTCATCCCTCCAAACTGTATTCCCTCTAATCCTATGCCTGTAGTTATTGTGTAGACAAGTTACAAAGACCAGAGAACAAGACTTATGGACTCCTGACAGGCAAACCAGGCTTCCCAATGAGAAATAACAGTCGGACACAGGCTGGAATGGTCAAATAATTTGAGTTGAAATGTTTTAATGGTGCAATTCAAATGAATCTAGTAAGGTCTCGCAACAACCAAAAGAATCTCCTTTTTCAGTAGGCTGTTACTTAAGAAGCCGCATTGAAGTGGACATTCCAGGAAGATGGCATATCTGGTGCAGCCCATAGGAAAGCATCAATTGGGGATGTTGATGGAGCTTGGGGGTGACGGTCATAAGGAGGTGTGTGTGGTTGAAGCAGAGTGACAGGTGGGAAAGGAGAGGCTCTGGCTTTCATGTTGCATGAGTCAAGTCTTGGAGACTTCTCGCAAATTAGTGATGTGATCCAAGTCATTCTTGGATGGATGGATGGATGGATGGATGGATGGATGGATGTGGGTCCCCAGACCTGACATCGAGTCAATTCTGTCTCACAATCTGTGAAATCCTATACAGGGACACTATGCATCTGAATCAACTAGACGGCAGTGGAGTAGGGCTTACAGATGCAGCCTTGCAGAAGGATGAGACTGGGGGCACATCAAGGTTAGTAGACAAGGGCCATGTTCTACATCTTGCTTTGGTGAGGTGCTACTGGCGTCTTAAAAGCCCATGAGTGGCCATCTTAAAATGCCACGATTGGTCTCTGTCTCAAAGAATTAAGAATGATGAACACTGAAGACCCATGAAAGCCACTAGACCAATGAGTCAATGAACAATGCAAACAGCAGTCTTCAGAACCCCCAGACTAGAAGAACCAAGTGGTGCCTGCCTTCCACTCCCAACAACTATGGACAGGGTCACACTATAAGGTCTTAGATAGACTGGGAGAAGATTATGGAACAAAATTTAAAATTGTGAAAAAAGATCAGGCTCACAGAGACCCTTGGAACCACCAAACCATGGCATTTCCACTCCCAGTGCAAGGCAGTGCCACCAGCATCTCCTCTGGTCTTGCCCCACCCCTGGCGGCACCAGTCAGGCCCACAGGGTCCCTGCTCCAGTGGACAGTGTTGGCTGCACATGATCAAGGAGTGGTATTCAAGGCCACGATCACCAGCCACAGTGCAGGCACCCACACCCTTGACCACCATAGCCATCTCTTAGCCCTCCCCAACCCTGTGCCCAAATATGTGCAAAGCCCCAGTCCACCTGTGAATGAATGTAGCCTCTACCCAGACAAGCCCCAGCCCCAAGGAAGTCGGCCTCTTACACCCAGTTCATACAGTTCTCGGGCTTTATTGGATGGACTCCCATAAGACCTTACAAAGATCGAACTATGGATTTTATCGAGACTAGGTGTCCAAAACAATGCAGTGTTCTTATAATGTGCAAATCACATAGCATCCTAGCTCACAGACAGGCTGTCGAAGAAATGAGACAAAAGAGCAGAGGGTTAAGAGTGGCTTGAAAAGACAAAGTCTTACATTAACTGTGCAAAGACCTTCAGTTAGCAAATCAAGAGGAAAGAGCACACCCCGCATCGGCATTTCTCAGAATGAAAGAAAAAAATCCACATCTCAAATTACAAGCCCAAAAGGTTCCATGGAAAACATGGAACCATGTGGGAAACATATTTTTAATGGAAGGAATAAACAGAGTCATTGTACCCAAAACAATTGACAGTCAACAATTGACTTCAGGAAGGTAGCACAGGGCCAAGAACTGCTGGTAATGGTGGAAGAAGTCCAAGCTGCACTGATGACATTCACAAAAAACAGGGCTCCGGGGATGGATGGAATCCCAGTTGAAATGTTTCAGCAAATACATGCACACTTGGAAGTGCTCACACATCTACGCTATGTAATTTGAAAGATAGCATTCTAAGCAGCTGACTAGAGAGACCCATATTTGTGCCCATTCCAAAGAAAGATGATCAAACTGAATGTGGAAATTACTGCACATAGCAAACAAGAAAGCAAATTACTGAAGATAGATGATACAAAAACAATTGCTGCAGTATATTAACAGGGAACTGTAGAAGGGGGCATGGAATGAGAGATATCATTGCTAAAGTTTAGATAGACTGTTCCTGAAAGCAGAGATTAACAGAAAGACATCTACGTGTGTTTGCACACGCGCACATGTGTTTCACCTGTGTTTTATGGATTGAAAAGGCATTTGACTGTGGATCATAACGGGAATAACATTGCGAAGAATGGTAATTTCGAAACAATTGTGCTCCTACAGAACCTATACATAGACCAAGAGGCAGTAGTTCTAACAGAACAGGACAGGGTGGGGGGAGACTACTTTAAAATCAGGAACAGTATATGCCAAGGTGGTATCCTCACACAATCCTTAATTGGTGTGTATGCTAATTGCAGCTCCAGGGCTTCTGGTCCTAGATAGAGTGGGAGAAATATGGGAAACACAACTCAAAATCATATAAATGCATATAATATGTGTTATGTTATATATATAAATATATGTTCCATATTTATACAATAATATATATAAATATATATCTTCTGGAAGGCTCTCTGTGCACCAAGATCTGCAGGCACCCAGGATGCCCCCCGCCCACTGTCAAGATGCCCGGTAGCAGCCCAAGCTCAGCCAAACCAATGGTGATGGAGGTAACACAGAGAACATCCTCGAGCCATCAGCTACATCGGCTCCTTCCTGCAAAAGCCAAAGCCAAAAGAAGGCAGCAAGGGATGATCAGTCTTTAGAGAGCATCTGTACTAACCAAAGGGAAAAGGCAAGCAAAGGGAAAACAGACTGAAGTGGCCAACCAAGAAACAAAAGCTTTACCTGCCAACAACAGAGACACCAGCAATGAGCCTGCCATGAGCCTGCCATGTCTTAGCAGTGGACCCTGTGGGTCAATTTTGATTTGTTTGTTTTTCCATTTCCTATCATTGTACGATTGAGAGGAATATTTTTATCCACCATTTTATGAATGAAACTTTTCAGTCACTCTGAAAGCATTTCCAAGAAGAAAAGTCCACATTGTTATTATTATCATCATTTTGGGGGGCATCACTGCCCTCTGGTGGGAACTACCCAGCCTTGCTCCTGGAGAGCCGCTGCTGGATTTGAACCACCAAGTCCGTGGGCTGCAGTCCCGCCCTCAACCGCTACGGCACTGGGGCTCAGGCCTATTATCATTATTATAGTACAAATACTTTTTCTTAAGAGGTAAGATCATTTGCTGTGATTTATTTAGGGGTCCACCCAGAAAATGGTGGGATGTTGAATTACCTCGATGGTATAAGTCAGGCAAACAGTAATCAAGAAAGCAAAAGACAGAGTCCATGGGGCACAGCTGCTGCTCAAGAGCTCCGTAAAGTATTGGAGAGAACATCCATTTTGAAAGCGGCGGTGTGCCTGACCCAAGCTGTGGTATTTTCCATCCCCTTGAATGCATTTGAAAATGGGACAATGAATACAGACGATGGAAGAAGAATTGATACATTTGAAATTGTGGAAATGATTATATTGAAAGTACCATGGACTGCCAGAAGCATGACCAAATCTCTCCTGGAAAGTCGTACGATCACAACGCTCCTTAGCGGCAAGGATGGCAAGACTTTGTCTCATAGACTTGGGATATGCTATCAGCAGACTAGTCCCTGTTTGGGGTGGGGGAGGGGGGGAGAGAAGACATCATACTTGGTAAAGTAGAAATGCAGAGAAACACAGGAAGACTTTCAGTGAGACAGATTTCCACACAGCAGTGGGCTCAGACATGCACATGAGTCTGAAGATAGCCTAGGACTGGGCAAGGCTTGGTTCTGGTGTGCACAGGGCAGCCCCTGGAGGGGGAAGCAACACAGTGGCAACAGAAAGGAGAGGTGGGAACAAGCACAACGTAACAAACTTGAACCAGACCCGCTGCTCCCTTCCCTCTTGACTTGCTTCCAACTTCAGTCCTTAGGAAAGTTGCCCCAAATCTGAATTTCTGCCTATCCAGGGCTTTTAGCCCTTCACTGTGACTAGATGGGCCTCCCCTTTTCTCCCATGGGTCACTTCCTTTATGTCCTGGCCATGCACCCTCCCTGGGGGTGGGGGAGGGGGGGACGTTGCCTACGCCGGCTCACCATCCCTCCTATTGCACAGAATGTGACGAGCAGAGAGCCTCCTGTGTCATTGTAAGGCAAGTTGATGCATCTTAACGTCCGGCCCTATTCTACGTCATTCACACTCTCTCCAAACTCAGTGGGGTTGTCGGTGGTCCCATAAATATAATAGGGTTATAGGGGATAACTAAATGGAAAACGTGAAGGCTTCTAGGACCATGAGTCCATAAAATTACAGGGGGCACAGATGGAATGTTGGAGCTAAAACAAAAAAATTAGTGATTATCCTTTAGAGTCCTAGAGCAGAAATTTGAGAACATTTCATTTTAGGTGATCCCATTATTGTTATTAAGGTGTGTGGCTATTTGAGGCATATGTTGCCCACCTTTTGAGTGAAACCCCACTCTTCCAGATAGGAATTAAGTTTGTGTGGGGGTACATATGTTGTCTATGGATTTGTTTCCTTATCTATGATAACTGTACTCATTTCTTCAAAAGACCTCACTTTGAGCTTCATTCCTGATAGTGAAATTATGTAAGCAGAGAAGACGCGGCATTTGTCAGAGTTAGAGGTGAAAACTAAATAAAAATCAAAAGTAGAATAAAGTTCCTATGATTTTTTTAATTGCATTTGTCTCTGTACAATCAAGACTCGAGACCTTGCGTGTCACTTACACAGCGTTTGACATTTGCTAAAAATGGCAATGTCAGAGAGTCTTGGGGATCATCATTAATTCATTCAGGGACGTTTCACAATCTGTTCTTCTCTGAACTCCAGGGAGCATTGGGGTCACACGAGCTCTGTTTAGAAATGCATCCTTTCTACATGCCTGCTTTACCTGCTATACCCTTCTCTTCATCCCAAAAGGTACCCTTGGCAGGGATCCTAGAGGTCCCTTTAGCTGACCTCCAACTTGGTGAACATATAACCAGTCAGTTGTTATGGCATCGACACCCTCCCAGGCCTGTCTGAGTTGAACTGAGCCTCTGTAGGATTTTCACTGGCTGATTTTTATTTATGCTTATAGCTTGCCAGACCTTTCTTCCAAGTCATTTCTGAGTTGAGTCAAAGTTCCATTGCAACCTTTTGCTTAGCAGGTGTGTGTATCAACCATGTGCACCACCCAGGTGTGCTAATAAATATATTAGCACTTTCTTTTTCCTGGAGAAGATGTCCTGCCTCGGATCATCTCTCAGGATGTATCAGCGATACAAGGGCAGGATTGGGGGGGTGGCTTGTTGACAGAACATACAGCATTGCCATATTGTATTCTTGTCTTCCAGTTTCAGGTCGTTAAAACCATTTTTTTGTGGGGGTTTTTTTTTGGGGGGGGCATCACTGCCCCCTGGTGTTGGGAATAGGAGGCCCAGCCTTGCTCCTGGAGAATGCTGCTGGATTGGAACCTCCCCAATCAGTGGGCTGCAGGTTGAAACCATATTTAGCTCAAGTCTTTAACTCTCGAGACTGGCTTTAAATCTGCTGTTTAGAGCCGCACAGAACTCACCTCTCCTGTGGCAGCTCACTAAATAACAGTGGCGGCCAACCTGTCCTTGTCATTGCTTGCGTTCTCCAGTCCAAGCTGAACCTTTGTGCCCAGAGGAAAGTCTTCCTACTGCAGGTGTCGAGAGGCTTGCTCATCAAAGGCAGAGTGGTAGGGGAAGAACATCCAGGAACGGGGGCTCACAGACTCCTCTCATTTCTCAAGTAAGCTGGACAGAGATGGTATTTGTAGACACCTGAGCCTTCACTTCCCCATTTTTCCCATACCCTCTCTGTACCCCATGGTCCCATCCCAGTTCACCTGTGAGAGATGCCGCCAGGCCCGTCTTCCCCGCTTCCTGTAGCGTCTTGTGGGCTTTCCTCTTTCTATCACTGCCTGTAGTCTCATAGCCCTGTGGAACACTTTGCTACAGATAGGCACCTGCCAGTGGTCTGTAGTCAGCCTGGAGCTGGCCTAGAATGAATACAAACTCCAAGTGCGGTGGGATCGAGACAAGTTAGATCCTTGTGCTAGGAGATAAGTCAAGGCAAATTAAAGACTTCTTGTGAGCAGGAGCGACTTATCAACCTTCTCTCTGGAAATCAGAAGTACTCTGGATGTAGAAATGAAAACCTTTAAATTGGGTGATCTTTGCTGAAAATCTCCCTCTCAAACTGTTGAAGGGGATCAAGGCGAATCCTATGCAGGGACCGACACATGTTGGATCTCATATCAGAGGCTTTGAGGCAAAGCTGCTGTAAGCTATGACCTCAGATGACCTAGCGGTGCTCACAGACACAGGGTTTTATTTCCTTTCAAAACCTGATAGCTTATCTCTTTGAAAAATGGAAATCTAACTCCCCTTCCTTTAGCTCTCTCCTCAAATTCTATTTTTGTGCTTCTTGTTTTCTGTTAATAGCTCCATAATTTCATCATCTGGCCCTGCTTCACTCATCACCTTCCCATGGAAGATTCTCCAATCCTCTCAACCTAAACTCCTATAGCTGTGCTTTCGGCAGTATCCAATAAAGGGGATGGGAAATACCCAAATCCTCTAGCAATCTAGAGTCGAGAAATCAAGGTTCAGTGTTCTTGCCTGAGGTGCCACCCTAAGACAGCTCTGACTCGAAACGACCCTGTGTTCAAACCCTGCCCAGTCCTGTGCCCTCTGCCTAATAGTTTTTATGCCTGAGCCCACCCATGCAGCCATGGTGTCCATCCATCTCATCAAAGATCTTCTTTTCTGCTGCCCCACGGCTGTACCAAGCATGCTGTCCTTCTCCAGGACCCGGTCTCTCCTGACAACACGTCCAAAATTGAGTAACCACTCCTAAGAGTATGAAAATGGCACAAGACCAGGCAGGGTTTCATAGGGTGTCTGAGTTGGAACCAGTTGAGGGGGGGCGGGGAGGGTGTTATTACTTAAAAACATTGGACTTCTCTGAAGGGCTCGGGGAGGGTCTGCCAATGGTGGTGATGATGGCTCAGCTTTAAAGAGGAAACGTCACTAGTAGCACATGCGAAAAACTGATTGCCAGGCATACTTGGCAACAGTGGAAAAGGAGAGGCCTGTAAATCAGTTAAGTACCTCCAAAGGGATGAGGTGCTGAAATGCTGGCAGGAAAAGGAAATTGCTTGAGAAACAGAAGACCAGGAAGAGGTGAGTCCATTTGTAACATTGCAGGGAAGGGGGGGGGGGGGGCGCGGAGAGAGAGGGGACATGATGCAGAGATAATGTGGGCAATACAGATCTTTTAGGTGTCTGCAAGCACCATCTCCTTCTGCCCAAGGGAAAGATGAGGAGAGTCCGTGAGTAGGCCTAAGTAAAAACATCTAACAAGATGATTCTTCAAGCCGCTGCCGCCACCCCCCTTCCCCGCTCCTCCGACCTTGAGGAAAGAGCTTCGTTAGATGCAAAGAGTAAAGAGTGTATGCAGCTAAAATGTAATCCTGTGGGAAGACGGGGAGATCAAAACCCTCTCCATCCTCTGGCCAGAAAGTGTTTGTTACCAAGATTCTCTTCTTCGACCCCTTGTCACCTCTGTTCCCTGTGCACTTGGCCTTGACAGAATGGCCCCTCATCGCTCACTAGTCCAGGCATAGCCCAAATGCGCACAACCCATGTGAACACAAGACCTAAAGAAGGAGCAGCTGGAAGCTGGAAGGGTCAAACGACACTTGACCTTGAAAAGGCACTTCTGAAAAATCAATATGAAAGAAAGATTATTCATCTCAAGCCTGGAGTTTGAATAACATTGCCGGTTAATCAGAGAACCCTGACTTCAGTGACTTAAACCAACTGGAAATTGCCTCTTTCATACGAAAGAAATGCAAAGAGAATCCAGAGACCATGTGGTTGCCCCTCCTGAAAGACCCTTAACTCTTCTCTCCTTACATTCTTAGTAATGGCTTACTTCAGTGAGGTCATCTTTTTGCTGCCATGTGGCAATTAGAATTCCAGCCAGAAAATAGGAATATAGAAGGGAAGGGAAAGGAGGGGGCCCTTTGCAGCTGTCTGAGATTCTTTTAGAAAGCTTTCCCAGACGACGCATTCAACACTTTTCCCTTCATTTGGCTGTCTAAAACTCAGTTACATGGCACATACCTCGCATGGAGGGAGACTAGTTGATGGAATCTTTAGATTTGAATCAGATGGGGCTCTGTGATTAAGGAAAAAGGGGAGAATAGATATTGGGTAATCTAACATTTGAAGGGAAGGCTTGCTGAAGTGGAAAATGAAAGGTTAGACAAGACTATTCCTAAGACTAGACCCTGGAACAGTCAAGAATCCTGGAAATGAGAGAAAGATTCAGAAATGGTCTTGACCCTCATCTTTCCTTGCTGAACCTTATGCTCTCTGAAAATGGGGATGAGGTCCCAAGCCCATCCAGGGCAATTCAGTCAAATATCCTTGAACATAAAGGATTGGCATTTTGCATACCCCATGAAACATCAGAGTTTTCTTTTCAATCTTTTTTTTAACCTAAAAAACAATACCTGAACCCATGACTACTGAGTCAAGTCTGGCCCAGAGTGATCCTGTAAAGAGTTTCTGAGATTATAGATCTTAAGAGGAGGGGCGGGGGACAGAGAGCCTCAGCGTTCTTTCACAGAATGGCTCGGTATGGCTACTGGGTTTGAACCACCAACCTTGCAGTTAGCAGCCCAACACCTAGTTGTCACCAAAACTCCTTACAGTAGACACTTTACTTTCTACTGTGTCTCTCCTCAGAAATATTTGAACATGGTGACTCACCTAGCCTTTTTAAAATAGAGTTTTATGACCAATGAGCATCTTTTTGATCAATGTCCTTAGTCAGTAGGGAGATGCAAATCAGAACTTACAGAGCTATCACTTCACCTCCCCTAGAAGGTTATGATTATGAAAACTAGACACAGAAGATATTGGTGAGGCTGTAAAGAATACAGAATCTGGCTTGCTTGCAGATGGAATTGTAGGTTGGGTCAGCCAGTACAGAAAAGTTTGCCAGTTCCTCAGCAAATCAAAGAATGACCAGATACAGGATCCAACCCAAAACTGGAAAGCAGACACACACAGGTACTTTGTACACCAAAGGTCATCCTGGCCTAGTCATCGTAGTCAAATGGCCTATCAACTGATAGATACCAAAGGACTTTTAAAAGTTTGTAGAAATAATTGCATCATCTTTTCATGTGTTTTTCCAAAACCTTTTTAAAAACTCTTGTTGTTGAACAAAATGTATGTGCTTACAATAGCATGTTACTCGACCTTAAAGGGAAATAAAGGCCTGACACATGCTCCCAGAGGGATGAGCCATGAAAACATTAAGCTGAGTTGGCTGAGCCCCGGTGGTGTAGTGGTTGTGCGCGGGACTGAGGCCCCCTGGGTTGGAGGTTCAAATCCAGCTGCTGGGCCTTCCACTCCCACCACCAGAGGGCAGTGATGCCCCTAAAATAAAATAAAATAAAATAAACATTAAGCAGAGTCTGTTGTGAAAGGGCAAATGCTACAGGAGGCACTGAAGGGGTTCTCTAAAAGTGGCAAGTGTATAGATGCCCAGGTTTATTCTTAGTTACCAAGACGAGGCATGACCAAAGGGGTTCCCAATACTCAGAGGACACTGAGCTCTGTTAAGGATTGTGGGGAAATGTGGAAATTGGTGCTGATTAAACAGCATGAGGGACATTATAATTTTACGTGTAAAATGTTGGCATGAGAAATGACCAGTTACATATGTGCTTACAAAATTATACACCTCTACATGTATATAATGTTGAATTGTCAGATGTGTGAGATATTTGGGGTAAAATGACTCTCTACAAATGGACTTAAATCTATAATTGAGCCTTTTGGCTACTGTATACTAACTTAATCCAGGTGGGTTTATGTTTCTTTCTTTCTTTTTATTTTTTGTGGCATCACTGCCCGCATGGTGGGAGGGTTTATTTTTAAATGATGAGATGTATCATTGTATAGGAAAACTGCCAAACCATTTCAAAAGGTATGAGGGGAGGGGCCGGGCATCAGTATGTGTTTCTTGCTGGGAAACTTCAACTCATGAAGAAAAATATATTGTCTGCTACTTTTCATTCATAGGCCAGCTTTGAATTTTTCAAAATAGGATGTGAACTATTCATTTAGAATAGTGGGGAGTGGTAGTTAAGTTCTATTTTAAAAAGGAATACTTGGAAATTCAGAGGCTTATATTTGTTTCAAGGTCAAGATCAGGTGTCATTATGATTAAGACTTACATCAGCTTGCTAGCATTGAAAGAAGCCTGTCCCACAAGTTTAAAAAGCTTGTAAGCCATAAGCAACTCATCAGTTTAAAGAAAGAGAAGAGCCTCCACTGGACGATGTTGAAATGGTGATTCCTGACATACGTTTGCTAAGATAACTATGGGAATAATCACGGTAGACTTTTCAAAAAGCACTGCCCCAAAGCACATATCTATGTCCAAGAATAAGGAAATGCAGGTTCATCTGGCATCATGTGTATAACCAATGTTGATAAAATTTTAGAGTACGAATATTTTAATCACTAATGAATTTTGAATATTTACTTCTCAATCCAGGTCTAACTGGCTCAAAAGCCCGGATGCTGATTCCGACCAGCTCTTCCGCATGGTGGCAGAGGTCTTCATCTTGTGGTGCAAATCACATGTAAGGTGACATGCTGGCCTTGGATCTAGAGGTACGGGTCTTGGAAAACCATATTTTAATGTTTGATGTGTTTATTCTCCCACCCCACTTAGAACTTCAAGAGGGAAGAGCAAAATTTTGTGATTCAAAATGAAATTAATAACTTGGCGTTTTTAACTGGAGACAGCAAAAGCAAGATGTCAAAAGTAAGTCCTGAGAAACCCACTCCAAAACTCTGTCACCTTGACCCTCAGCCATGATTTGGTGGAATCTTCTATTTTGCTGAGGTTGGCTCTTCACTGCATCCTAGGCCAAGCCACAATAACCAATGGTCTCGACTGTTTTTTCTTTGAGATTGAGCTAGAAGAAACTGCTCTCCAAAAAGCATGATCATGACATTTTGTGAATTAATAGCTGCCTGGATGTGACAAATGTTTAAGTTTCAAGGCTTGCCTAAGGCATTTGAGAGGTTTCCAAAACAAAAGCTGCTGCTGTCAGTGAGTTTAAAAAAGAACTGCCTCCTTTGTAGAGAAGCTCCAAAAATACACATTGAGTGGCTTTGAACATGTGAGTGGCATGTACTTGTAAGTTATGCTTGCTTTCCTTCCATCTGGAACATCCCAAAGCTGTTTGGTTTCAGCAGCACTGACCTCTTAATGCCTTAAGTTTATTTTCCATGTGAGTTGCCCTCAGAAATACAAACACAAACATTTGTTCATCTCCCTGCAGGAAATGTTTGAAAGAGGGCAAACTGGACCATCTGTCTGAAAAGAAAAAAGAGCAGCTGACAGAGGAAATAAGAGGGGGGCTTCAAAAAGATGGTGGCAAAATGGAATTAAGAGGATCATGGAATTTTTCCACAAACTTTTTCAAGCTCCCCTCGTACGAGAGAGAACAATTGGTCTCTCGTTGCCTCCTGAGTCAGCTCTCTGGAAGGAGGCAACATTATTTTGATTGGAGAGAATTTTCAGACGCTCTTTCCAGTGTTCACACAGAAGTAAAGCCTACTTAAATGTGATGGTTTGCTACCAGCTGTAGAGGCTCGCCATGGACTCTGTCCCCATTGCCAGAAGGGTGCCTCCATGAGGGTTGACAGTCAATGTCAAGTATGCGTGCCCTGTGATACCTGAGATGTGCGTCTCTCGCCTTGCTGGGAGTACTGGTCCCCTGCTGCTTTTGAGGGACGTGGAGGAAGAGTGTGCACAGGGACCCTCAGAAGTGGACTCTCACTTCTGGAAAGTTGGGGATCATGGGTTTATAGCAAAGTCTTAGTGGGGCATCCTTCCAAAGGATCCTTTTTGAGGGAGGACCTATGGATGTGAAGTGACAGACAAAGGGGCAATATGACCCAAAATGTCATCTTCAGCACCTGGAACCTCACACATTAAGACTAGCGCTGGCTGGCTGCAGCCCCTCTAAGCTTTCTGTTCCATTCTTCTTCTGGCTAACACTTCTTGCAGCCAACTGATTGTTGGAATTTAGAATTTGGTATACATTGCTTACTAGAATGTGCTTGATTAAAATTACACACATGTAAAACACAACACATCAGAAATACAAATTGACATTCAAGGGGAAATCTTTGCTATATAGGAAGCTCCTGGTGGATTTTTTTTTGCTTTAGATATTCATTTTTTGCTTTAGATATTCAAAATTCATTTTACAATCAACTGTTGGCAAACACCTTAGCTGCTCATATGAGGTACCCAAGGTCGTATCTTTCACAGTCCTACTCTTGGAACAGCTCAAGTATCTTAAGTTTCCTCTGCATGGTCTTCTTTCAGCCATCACAGGCTCTCTCACGACCCCTTGACCTACAGAAAGTTAGTAATTCCCAAGCAGATTCTGTACTGTCTTCAACTTGCAGTGCATTGATGGGCTTACAAATCAAAGCAACTCAAATCCATTGTTTTTGATCGGGGAACAGTAGGGCCAAAATGACACTGCTTTACGTATTTGGTTCCCAGATGAACAGAAATGGCAAAGGCATTTCAACCTTATAATGAACAGATGTTCAGAGTGTTTTGGGTTTGCATTTGAAGAGAGATGACCTAACAGAAGAACTAATCTACTAACAAACTAACCTGGCACAGGACGTTGCTCACGTCTGTCCCTGAATTAGGGAGAGGTTTGATTGTGTTGTAAGAGGATGGTCCCTTTCAGAATCTGTTTGCCTCCCTTCTTGCTAAGGGCCAACCGATTGCATGTCCATTCCCATTGATACTTTTATATCAGTTCTTTCTGCGCCACATGGCATCGGATCAAAGTTACAAGACACTGGTGCTCCTTAGATGTTAAGGCTGAGTAGTAAGTGCCCTTCCTACCAAGTGTTGTTCCCCTTGTCTCTGCTGAGACCCCTCGTGCAGTACTTAAGAACACTAGAGATTGAAGAGCAGCTAAGTCCTACCCAGAATCCAGCTGTTGACTGGAAAGATGGCCTTGAATTGGTCAGCAGTTCCAATTCTCTGTCCCAATTTCCCAGTCTGTGGAATGGGTTTGCACTATTACCCAAGTTCTCCAGATTATCTCTCCATAATGCTGCATAAATGTAGCTTATTATTTCCAGCAGGGAGAGGCCATACCTCTAATGGAAACCAACTCTCGTAGCCATTCCTGATCTTCTTTGGATGCTGAATTGCATACGAGGGGCCAGGAAGGGGTACCTGTTCAGGATACAGTTGAATCCTCATCGCCTGGGCTTTTTTGCAGTAGGAAACTCTCACTACCACCGAGCCCACTGGTCCCTGTCACCTGTACTTGCTTGTCTCTCCACTCTTGGTTGACCTCTGGTGTTGTATAAATGAGACTGGCATCAGTGCCTATGGCTGTCTCTGTGGACGTTTGTGTACCTGAATGCTGCATGCCCGCTGACACTGCATATGCTGTGCATAGAAAGAGGGCTGAGAAAATGGACCGTGGGCTGAGCCCTGTTCATATTTGACTGATGGAAAATCCATTGAAAGAGATGTCATTTTTCTGGCAGTTAAAACAGATGGTTTGGGGAGGACATGGGAAGGGGAGGGGGTGGCTCGTGTATAATTTGTTTCTGTAGCACTAGTTTGCAAATATGTGTTCCACTGAGTGCAACTCAGCTGAGCAAGTGTTTTTTGTTTTGTTTTGTGTTTAAACTTATTTTGTTTTCTGGAAAAATGGCAGCAGCTTCCTCGGAGGGGAATGGTAAGTTAGAATACGGTTATCCCAAGCAATGCCAGTCCCTCGGGCCAGGTTAAAAACAATAACATAAAAGGAGCCATGATGCAGGAGACGGTCAGGTGCCTCATTGTTTAAAGCTGCTCAACTCCATGGAGCAGGATCTCAGTGTATTGAAAATGCACAGGAAATGTTTTAGAAGGTAACCTTTTTAGTGTTTTCAGGATTTTCCATTACCGACCTAAGCTCTCCTCTTGTTCTCACCTTTTCTGTGTCTCCCTCTCTCCTGTCTCTCAGTGCTCCTGCCTTTCACACACCTACTCTCTCCTGACTTTATTCTTGTGCTCCCTCCCTATAACTGTCACTTTCCCCTTCTCCCACCTACCCCTTCCCTCCCTTACTTTCTCATTCTCAAACTGACGTCCGAAAAGGCACCTTTCACCCTGAATTGCAGTGTAGAACTGACCTGTCTTTATCTCACGACCCTTTCGGTGGGAACAAGATGTTCACAAGGCAGGGTTCCTTCACCTCTGCACAGGAGCCTGAAAGGGGCCCTCCCAGCAGTCTCAGAGCACGCAGGAGCATGACATCAAGCCCAGCCTCCTACCTGGCCTCAGTAGGGGTTTGCCAGGCTGCAGACCACACCAGGTGGGACTGCCAGAGCAGGGGGCCCCAAAATGGTGGTCTACAAAAGTGTGTGCAGTGTTTCAGAGACTAATCATAATAGTGGTTTTATAAAATGATCCCTGTAGGCGGTGTTATAAATAGGTAAGATCAACCACACCACTATATGAAGAATTAAAGCCTTTAATAAACAGCTGGACCGAGAGTAGGTTAGTATCTGGAAACTTCTCGCCCCAGAACCAAGAAATTCCAAACTCTTTATCGTTCAAAGTCGGGGGCTGGCTCAAGGGGAGGGATAGTCTAGCCCTTAGAGTCTTATTAGGTTGACAGGGTAACGGGATGGGGCGGGGGGAACAGCAGAGCTGCAGGCACTAATTCAAGGTCTTACAAGAGAGCGTACATTTCCTGCTCATTGGACAGGCATCTCAGAAGAGTCAAGGTCTCGTTGGGAAAGCCAGGAGAGGGAAGACGAAAAGGGGGCTAACTGCCAGCAGGGGTTAAAGCAGTTTGAACCAATATGGATGGGCTTTCCCATGGTAAGCTAGGTTACCACAGGTAGTGATAACAACAAAAGCCTTCTTGGTCAACCTAGCTGCATGTCACACCATAGCTCCCCAGCTAACTGCTCAGGGAACTCCGGGGCTGTGGTCAGTTCCCGGTGGCAGTGATGCTGCGGGTCTGTGGCATCATCTCACATAGTATGAGCACACGCTGTGGACTTGGCTGCTGCCGTGGTTCTCCTAGCCCAAGTTTGCCAAATTTCCAGACATTTTAGCTACTTGTGGTCTAAGTAGTATTTGTGACGTTTTGGAGGACAAAATAATAATTAGAGGAATAATACCGTTTTCTCAAAAAGGCTCCCCATCAGTTACTCGTGCTGTCAAACATTTGGACACTTCGTGTTGTCAATCAATGTCGAAAGATTTTTTTTTCAATGATTTTATTGGGGGCTCTTACAGCTCTGATAACATTTCATGCATCATTTGTATCAAACATATTTGTACACATGTTGCCATCTTTATTTCCAAATATTTTCTACTTGAGCCCTTGGTGTAAGCTCCTCTTTCCCCCTCTTTTTTTTTTTTGTAAACAAATCATTTTACTGGGGGCTCATACAACTCCCATCACGATCAAGGCATACGTCAATTGTACACAGACCACATTTGCACACTTGTTGCCATCATCACTCTCAAAATATCCTCCCTTCTGTTAGGTCCCCAGTACCAGCTCCCCATATTTCCCCGCCCTCCCCCACTAACCCTTAATAATTTGAAATTTGTTATTACTTTTTTATATTGTACACTGTCCAATGTGTCCCTCGTAGAAAGACTTTTACAGAACAATTTTGCTGAATGCACATAATCTAAGAAACATTACATTTTAGCACCTGACAAGGATATCATACGAATCTGCAACTAAACTTGGTAAGCACCACGACTAGGAATTCTATAACGTCTAGGGTAGAGGAAGGAGGCCCAGGGGAGGACAGGAGATCCTGAGTTAGCACATTGAGTGATGCCACCCAGCGCCCACCCCTCATGCCCTAGCCTGCTGTGTTTAGCCTTTCACATCCATACTCAGAATCATCTCTTGAATCCTAAACTGCTGATTGTAAACAATGAGGGGAAACGGGGCTTTAAAGTAACAAATCAAAGCCAAACCATTTGCTGTCCAGTTGTGTCCCACTCCTAGCAGCCCCATGTGTGTGTCCGAGCAGAAATGTGCTCCCCAGGGGGTCCAAAGGCTGCTGTCTTTGAGAAGTAGATCACCAGGCCTTTCTTCCAAGGTACCTCTGGATGGGTTTGAATCGCTGACCTTCCATTTAGTAGCTGAGCCCTTAAATGGTTTACTTTTTACAGTCATGGGAATTGGGAAGATTCTATTTAAAAAAAAAAAAAAGTGTTCCCAATTAAGGTAATTTTAGCAGTAGAGAAGTGACATGAACTAAGAAATATCTGCAGTATGCCCTGAAAAGACTGCAACGTGTGTGTTGGACCCCTGTGGGCTGAGGTGTCTGTAAAGATGGCAGCTGAGCCTGCCTGAGAAAGGAGGAAGTGCAGCAGACAATGAGAGAGACTCGGTCTTTTGAGCTCCGAGGCAACTCTGGCTCTTTGTGGGTATTTGTGGAGTACTTTTCGTGTAAGCAAGCCTCCCCCACTGTCTTCTTGTCCCCGCAGATCTACTGGAGGTGAAAATACGGTGGGTGGAAGAAAGAATGGAAGCAAGGGGGGGGGGGGGGGGGCTCTGATTACGTGACAGATTATCTTGTAGTTCACCAGAGGGCAAGAGGGAGGGGGAGGGAGAGAGATTGACCTCTAGAGAACTGGTATGGGTGGCTGGGTCTGAAAAACACTGTGGCTCTGTGTGTCCTGAGCCCGGGAGACTTGTCCTGGCAATGGCACCCCTCCCTGCAGAGGTGGGTTGCTTGGTCTGGGTGGACATCCAAGAGGGCCAAATGAGCTCCATCCTAACCCTACTTGTTCTTCATGTCACAGCCAATTGGCTTCTAGAATGGTTCCATTTCTGTTGCGTTGGCTGAGAACCTCAGGCTAAGAAACTGACTAACGTGGTGCCTTGTGCTTTGAACCCCAGCTTTTACTGACTGACTCTTCTCCCTGTTTCTTTTCTTTTGTCTTTCCACACAGGCCATGCAAGTAAAGGTACAGGTCAAATGCATGACGTGTCTTTTCTGTCCTAGTAGTGGAGGTGCCACTCTCTGTACTCTGATCACCGGGGAGGGTTGGGGTGGGAGAGGATGTAGGATGGATTTCCCCCAGGTAGAGACCCTCAGGGAAGACACCTGATATAGGCCAATCCACCCATTCTTGGAATGAGGAAGCCAGGGATGAGGTCTCCCTGCTATCTCTGCTGCCCTCCCTGCCGCCGCTGCCACACTAGCAGAGATGCAGACAACTGACAGGGTTTGAGGGGCCCAAGGCCTCTCTCCCCACTGTGCCACACCAGGGATCCAGTGCTTCACATATGACACATAGTCTGCCTATGCACAAGGCTCCTGAGGGGCCACACGAGAGTTTTCCAATGACTAAATTCAAGGACTTGAAACCTGTAGATAACCATCCATTTTTTTATGAAATATACTGGGATAATTTTTATGTGATGGCTATAGGTTCTCTCTCTTGCTTTTCATGACTTATGTCCCAGGATCGTTAGAATCAGCAGATATGTTTTGCCCAAAAAAAATGTTTCTGCCTCACCTCTGCCGCTTTTCCCTTTCATGGTTAGAATAGCATGAGCTTGGCTGCATAAAAGCGTGAGCAGAAATAATAGATTCCACCATCAAATCTACCGAGCAAAACGTTGCATCTGTCCGCTCGTGGACTGCACGGGCCTGCTGACATTGTACAGATGGGTGCAGGGCTTACCTACACAAAAGGAGTGTCTAACATCTGGATGATAGGAAGGATGTCCGAGGGAAACCTACAGGACAGACGGGTGTTGCCATCAGGCACAGTATTTGGAGATGTGCTTCAGATGGGAAGCCCTGGAAGGGAACCAGGAAGTGTCCAGGACACGATGCCTGTGTCTTTTTTCACTCCCTTCACTGTAACCCAGCCGTCCCCCTCTGCCAGGTCCTGGAACCCTGGGAGCTGCCTCCCCCTAGCTTCATTTCTCACCTTGCTGCCCGGTGAGCAGACTCCCTGTTGTGGAGCTCTGGACCCCAGGTGCATCTGTAGCCTGGCTTTCCTGCGGCCTCTGAGACATTGAGCACCTCGGGGCGCAGCTCTCACACATTTGACGAGAGAAGTACCGCACTGGCCTTTTTAGCTTCCCACTCTTAGAGAAGCCGCTTTCCCGCATGGGAAAGTGATTTCAAGACATCCATCCCAAGGTAGTGTTAATTCTGTCCCAGTTTTTTCTGGTGAGGAACCCAATCCCTCGGGAAACTGAATTCCGCCCCAACCCAGAGTCTCAGGCCTGTCCGGTGTGCTGGATCCCTCTGCATTGTAAACAATGGCACTCCCATGGGGCAGCCACTCCAGGGGCATTTGTAGGAAGCACAGCTGAGAGAGCACCAGGCCCCTCGTGCCTTTCTCTCCGTTTTGGTGCAGCTGAGGGCAAATTCGTGAAGAAAAGCCCACGAGGTCAGCTCTGTGCTTTCATAGCCCTCAGTCCTGACGCGTTCTTCTCCTGGAAACCGACTGTGTCGCCATGTATTCTGGGTGCCAAAGGGCCTCAATTACTTGCCTGGGGCTTCCATGAACCAGGCATTGAATTCGTCTCTCCTCGCTGCTGCTTGAGTGAACGAACTCCCTCTGCCAGAGAGACCGCACCATGGACCTCCCACACATTTCTCCTCTTCGATTTGACCCTTAACTCCCCCCCTAGCCCCACCCCAAAACCCTTGAAGCACTCACCGAACCAGATCCATCAATTCTGACCCATGGAGTCTTCCTTTTTCCAAAGAGCACTGCCTTGTGTGGCGAGGGGGTGGGGGCAGCAGTGAGAGAGCCTGGGGGCAACTAGACTAGTGCTCCAAAACACTGGCTACAGCCTGGAGAACACAAGGTTATAGGGAGGTTGGGGGGACAAGGGCTTTAAAAAGTTCATGGAAAACGATGTTCCACTGACTTGTTTAGTCCCTTCATATTTCTACAGGGCTCATGCCCATCAATCCTGAATCCTAAGCATCTCTGCTATTCTCTGGAGTCATTTTGTCAGTCGTTCATTCGGTCTAGAAGTGGGTGGGCATGGGTCTTGTAGGTGTCAGTGCTGTGTGCTGTGGTGTGTCCCGTGTGCACCAAGTCCCCCAGGAGAACCTGCAGCCATCCTGAATGGCCACCGGGTTCTCCTTCGTTGCAAACGCCCCTTGGCTGTCCTGTGTGGCACAGTGAAGTCCCGGCTGCCTTGACAAGGCCACCGGGAGGCAGGCTGCCCCCCGACCCCGGAGATGCTGAGCCCCTCTGTTTGTTTTTGACATCACCTCCCAGTCTGGTGGGCAGGACCAGGAGCGGAAGAAGACAAAGCGGAGGGGAGACCTGTATTCTATCCAGACCTCACTCATCGTGGCCGCGCTCAAGAAAATGCTGCCCATCGGGTTGAATATGTGCACCCCGGGTGACCAGGAGCTGATCTCCCTGGCCAAATCACGATACGGCTATGTAAGCACCCACTGTGAGACGTGGAGCTGGGGTTGCGCCAGCACCAGTCCCGGGAGGCTTGGTGTTCCCAGAGACCAAGGAGGTCCACAGAGGAAATGTGTCCTCTTTTTTAATGCTAGTTTGGGGAGGGGGGGGGTCGATCCTCTTCCCCCTGCAGACAAGTCTTAGTCATTTTTCTTCTTTGGTTTTACCCCCAACAAACCTGTCCGTGTACCCCTCTTCTCTGCTCTCTACGTCCATAGCGGCATCCAGCAATAACATGTCACGTCTCTTTCCCCCAGAGAGACACAGATGAAGAAGTCAAGGGCCATCTGAGGAATAACTTGCACCTGCAGGAAAAGGTAACGCCAAAGGAAGACGAGGAGAATCCCGCAGGCTCTCCTGCTGGCGCGCCCCGGCTGCCATTCATCTCCATCCTTTATGTATGCTTTTAAAAATGTGCATCGGAAACTGTCTTGGCGGGCTTCTGTTTACCGGGCAGCTCTGCCCTGACGTTTTTGTTTTGTTTTGTTTTGCTTTGTTTTGTTTTGTTTTGTTTTGTCTCAGGGCTTGTTTGGGTTTGGGGTTTTTACTTGCGCTTGATTTTTATACTCTCCCTCAGTGTTGCCAAAGACGATCCAACAAGCCAGCCAATAAAGCCCGTCCTCCCACCTCCCCCGCTCTGTGGTCTCCATGCCGGCTGCAGGGGAGAATTTAGGTGTTTGGGTTTCCTGGCCCTGCATCTCTGCATCTTGTTAAGCAGAGAAACGGACACCCAGGGGAAGTTTTAACACCTTCTATTCTAGAGAGAGTTTTCAACAAAATACTTTTGTGTCTGAGTTGGTTAAAAAAAAAAAAAAAAGAAAGTTGTCTTTAAAAGTCTATTTGAGCTGAGCCCCGGTGGCGTAGTGGTTGAGTGCAGGACTGCAGCCCACAGGGGTGGCGGTTCAAATCCAGCAGCAGCTCTCCAGGAGCAAGGCTGGGCCTCCCACCAGAGGGCAGTGATGCCCCCTTACCCAAAAAAAGTCTATTTGAGATTTTTCCAGATCTGTAAATCTGAAAATTTTCTTAAGCTATATCGTTCCCATAGATAAAAGGTAGGTCAAACAGCCTTGCTACAAAGCCACAGAACTTTTTGCTAAGCAAAGGCATCAAAGTGGGTAACAGTATGGCTCGGCAGCTCCTCCAGCTGGGTCCACAATCTTTACTTCCCAAACCAATTTGGCCTTCTGCCCCTTTTTCAGAAAAAATACTCCATGTGCCCTGGAAATGAACAAATATTATACTATAACCATAGTCCAGGGTAAAGTAGGTATCTGTTTTTGCATTGCCCCCCTATCTTCCAAGGCCTCCCCCCAAGTGGGTGGTGTCACCCACTTTGGGAACCAGAGGTCTGTACACCTAAAGGTGATACATCCATCTCACTCACCCTTTCCGGAAGAATTCTATACTCTTCCATTTACACAGCGTTGGAATTGTTTTGACATCCTTGAGGGAATTCAAGTCATTGTGGTTTGTTGGTTCCTCCCCCACCTCCCACCCCACCCAATGTTCTTTGGACTTGAGGATCAAAAGTTTGCAAGGCAAGATCAGGGCTGAAGGGTAGATGAGGTGCACTTTCCCAATCAAAGATGCCCTGAGGAGAATTGAAACTAAGGGTACTGCTAGGAAAATGTGTCAGTAGCCTGATGACAGCAATGTATTCAGACACGTTTCCATGAACTGGAACCCTGGGAACAAGACTTTGAGATCCACCCTCAAAGAGGACATAAGTTGTCACCAAAATCCCCTCCTTCCCGGGGCTGAGCCCCGGTGGCGTAAGTGGTTGAGTGCGGGACTGCGGCCCACGGGCTTAGCAGTTCAAATCCAGCGGGGGCTCTCAGGAGCAGCGCTGGGTAGTGCCCACAACCACCAGAGGCAGTGATGCCCACAAAAAAAAAAAAAAATCCCCTCCTTCCCAACCTAAACTAGAAGATACCCTGAGTCATAATGAGAGAAGCCAATGTTCGTGGATCTCAGAGAGTGTGTCTGGACCAGGCATTTGTCTCAGGATATTTGGGTTTAATGGCCTAAAAGGAGATGACTATGGAACCTAATTACTCACTGTCACATAAATGCAATGTCATAAACTTACCTAAGGTTAGCCCAGGATCCATAGACCCATGAACTCTCCCGCAGAGAACACCTTGACGTGATTTCTGGATTGTTCCAAGAGCTGAAAGAACCCTTAATAGAGAGATTTATTAAAATTTAAAAATAAATTTTTAAAAATCTTAGGGAAGCCACGTAAAAGAGAAAGACAACACAAACCCTGAAAGCACATGAAAAGTGTCCAATCCCTAGAAGGTGGACTGGGGTGCCGGTACATAAAACTTGTTCACATAAAAAATTTCCGAGGCACTTTCCAAGGACATAGACAATCATTAGAGAATCAGAAGATGTGACAAAAGGAGGAATTTTAGACCTGGGGAATTATAAAAAGAGACTTTAAAGAAAATGTGATTTAAGATTATATAAAGTGATAAAGGTAGTAACAGAATCCATCAAGAAGAATTAAATGTTATTTTTTCAGTGATAAAAAGGGATAGAAAAAGGCCTAATAGTCATTCCCAACAAACAGTCATTTGGCTTTGTTTGAGCTATTGAAATTTAAAACTTGATTTGGGGGTTAAAAAGTAAGTTAAGACACAGCTGAAAAGATACTCTCTGACTTGGAATATTGATCTGAGGAAATCATCCAAAACTTGGCACTCAGATAAAATGATGGAAAATATCATAAAAAGAGTTACAGGACACAGAGGCTAAAATGAGAAGTTCCTCCATTAAAGCAATAAGAAAATAAAAATCACAATATAAGCAACATCACGATAAACAAAAGATTGAAGTTTTCATGGAATTCATTTTGCTTGGGTCCACAACCCATTCCTAGGGAAGCAGCAGTTAAAGAAAATTATTTACATTCTGCATTGAGATAATCTGCAAAAGATCTCCTTAATGTTCAAAAGCAAAGATGCCATCACTTGGAAGACGAAGGTGTGCCTGACCAAGCCATGATATTTGCAGTCACCTCATCTGCATTGCAAAATCCGAACAATTCATCAGGAGACCCAAAGGCTTGATGCCTTTGAACTATGGTGTTGGCAAAGAATACTGGCTAGACCTTGGCCTTTCGGAAGAGGAAACAAATCTGTGTCGGAAGAAGTACAACCAAAATGTTCCTTCAAAGTGAGGTTGCCAAGACTTTATCTCACATTCTTTGGACATGGTCTCTGGAGGGACCAGTCCTTCGAGAAGGACGTCTTGCTTGGCACAGCAGTGAGTCGTTGAAAAAGAAGACCCTCAATGATAGGGTTGATGGTGCGGGACTGGTCACTGTTAGACTCAGGTCATGGTGACATGGAGGATCATGCCTCAGTATACTGGCTCATTAGTCCTGCACAACAACACACAGCATCTGTAGGTACTCTATGCACATGCCTTAGGGGGAGGGGGAGAGAAAAGTAATCAGAAACACAGTTCTTGGCTGGTCTGGAATCATGCTTGGATTAAAGGAATGTCTTATCCTAAGAGGTGTCACTCCTCTCCTACGTGTGCTTCAATTTCCAGTCTGAGGACCCTGCTGTCAAGTGGCAGCTGAATCTCTACAAGGATGTTCTGAAGAGTGAAGAGCCTCCCAATCCAGAGAAGACCGTGGAGCGTGTGCAGAGGATTTCAGCAGCTGTCTTTCACCTGGAGCAGGTAAACAGCGAGGCCACAGCACTGCCCAGAAATAGGCAGAATTTTTAGCCACAGTGAGTTGGGTCTCCTCAGACAGAAAATCAGGTTCATTCCCTAAAAGTCCTATTGGTACCTCATAGCACACCCCGCCCCCCCCCAATTGTTTCCCCGCCCAAATGTGCCCGTTTTCTTGCCATTGGTTCCGATGACCCCTTCAAGGCCTGTACCCATTTGTAACGAAGGGCAAAAGCAGTTGGAAAAGGGGGGGAACCTCAGGCCTCTATTGCGAGGTACATGCTGCCATCGACTTTTGGGAAGCCCTAATTCTGGTTTTAGGTGGCTATCACCTGCGCCCCCAGAAGGAGCTCAGACTGTGAGCCTGCCCGCATGTTGTCTCCTCAGGTGGAACAACCTTTGAGGTCCAAGAAAGCCGTCTGGCACAAACTGCTGTCCAAGCAGCGGAAGCGGGCCGTGGTGGCCTGTTTCCGCATGGCCCCTCTCTACAACCTGCCCAGGTACGCGACTACTGTCTCCTCTGCTTTCAGCCTTTGAGCCAGGGAGGGGCCTTGAGGTATCCTCCTCCAGCTGGCCTTTCCCCGGCCCTGGCATTCCTGATCCCAGGGGTAGAAATCAGAGCCCCTGCACATAGTGTAACGCCTGCTAAGACAATCAAGGTAAACCGAGGAACTGAAGCCAGCCGAGCTCCCCGGAGCCCCCATGCTGACCTCAGCTCAGCATTTTGCACTGTAAAAATAGCCAAGTAAGATTCGGAGTAGGGGGTGGGGGGCCTCTTCCTGCCGAGGTGGGATTCTTTGTGCAGATGGGAAGATGTCTGGAAGACCTGGAAGGAAATTGTCTCTAAAATACCTCACACTCCATCAGCAGGTCAAACAATGTGTTTTCTGCTCAGTTTCTTTAACTAGTCCGAACATACAGGGTTTTCTTGGCAGGTATGGAAATGTAGCTTGAGAGTCCTTGATTGTTGCTTTGGGGCAGGTTCGTGGTGACCCTATAGGGGAAAGTAGAATGTTCCACAGGGATTCCTAGACTTCAGGGAGACAATCACTGGGTCCTTTCTCTAATGGAGCTATTGGCGGGTCTGACCCACCAACATTTCCGCTAACAGTGAAGTGCTCATACCAGTGTACCCCCAGAAAATGCTTCCTCTCCCTGCCTTTGTCTTCAAGATGAGAAAGGGACATTGGCTAAAGAGGCTCCAAGGGCCCAGTCCGGATTCCGTGTTTTCATCTGGGTGTTTCCACCCATTCTTTGAAATAAAAAAATATGTTGACATAGAAGAGAGTATTGCCAACTGAATGAAGCAGAGTTGGACACAGACATGAACTCAGTGTCTTTGGTCACATGACAACATCTCCATCCTCAGTGAGCGAGGCTGTGGCTAGGATCAAGAAACAAAATTTGGTGATCAAGTCAATAGGTGTGTCATCACCTGGTCAGGAATAAGATGGCTTAGACAGGTTTATTTGGAAGCCCACATAAACAAACGTGTTTCTTTGGAGTATCATCATTTTGCTCTCGTCCAAATTGTGCATCTTGATCATTATTTGTCCAAAGTGCTGGAACCCTCTCCTAAGCCAACTAGCCAACTGAGCCTTCCCCGTGAGGCTCCTTGAAGATGGTGAGAGAGGCATGGTGTCAGCGACACACAACTGCCCCACAGGTCTCTGGAGACAGCAGACTAGTGTCTTGAAGGGAGATGATTCACCATAAAACCAAGCAGCATTATGACTACAAAGCTAAAAAATTTAGTCATGAAAGCAACATACTATCCAAAAAGAAAGAAGAAAAGGCATTGGTTGTTTTTTTTTCTAATGATTTTATTGGGTGCTCTTACAGCTCTTATAACATTCAATACATCATTTGTATCAAGCATATTTGTACACATGTTGCCATATTCATTTCCACCTAGGCCCTTGACATATACTCCTCTTTCCCCGTCCTTTTTTTATGTCATTTTATTGGGCCTCATACAACTCCCATCACGATCCATACATACATCAATTGTATGCAGGCCTCATTTGCACACTTGTTGCCATCATCACTCTCAAAACTTCCTCCCTCCACTTAAGCCTCTAGTACCAGCTCCCCATATTTCCCTACCCTCCCCCAGCCTCTCCCCCATGAACCCTTAATAATTTACAAATTGTTAGTACTTTTTCATATTGTACACTGTCCAATGTTGCCCTTCACTTACCTGTTGTCCACAGAGAAGGTTATATGTGGATCCCTGAATTTGGTTCCCCCTTTCTATTCCACCATCCCTCCAATCTCCCAGTATCACCACTCCCACCACTAGTCCTGAGGGATCATCTATCCTAAATTCCCCAAGTTTCTGACTCCAGTGTACATCCCCTGGTCTAGTTGGATTTCTCTGGTAGAATTGGGATCATGATAGTGGATGGGAGGAAGCATTTGAGAACTAGAGGAAAGTTGCATATTTCATTGTGACTACACTGCACCTTGACTGGCTCATCTCTGTGCAACCCCTCTGTAAGGGGATGTCAATTCACCTATTGATGAGCTTTCGGTAAAGCAATGAGTTTTTGTTGGTTATCTAGAAGCACTGAAATATCAGAAAGCACTCACTTTGGCCTCTGGAAAGTTTCCCCCTCCAAGCACTGATCCTGATAGGAATTAAGACATATTTCTCAAAAACAAGATTTGTTGTTTTTTCAAAACCCACTGAAAATGACATCCCTTTTGTGTTTTGACTGCTTCTTCCACACTTCTGCTTCTGAATGGTCCAGGACTCATGGTGTCCATGATGAAACATGCCCCACACCCACACCCACCCAAATTGTTTTAGAAGGGTTGTCCTGATTATTCTGCCTGGCAATGACACTTGTGAGTAGACTTGGTAAGCAGACAATAAAACCAACCAAAGAAACCTTAAGCTGATGGTGTAGATCTTTCTTCTCCTCCATCTTGTACGCAACTATAATGCATGAATCTCCTGAACTAAAGGGCTAATGGGATATATTTAATTAAGTTGGGACTGTGTCTCCAATGTTAGTGTTTAAAAAGGAAACCTTATGCTTTTCTCCAGACACAAAATTAGCAATTTCTTCCTGAGCACCTTCCAACGGGTTTGGCTGGAAAAGGTTAATGAAAAAACTCAGTATGACAGGCTTATACCCGATTTAATGGTAATGTAACCCGTGGAAAGACCTGCCCGTGCTCTGCACACACCTGTCTTGGCCATGATTTAACATTGTCATAAAGACAAGCTTGTACAATTTGTTTAAAACGAGTTCTGATTGGTCAGCTTTTAAAGGAAGTTGGCAAGAGCCAGGCTCTACCGGAAACCAAGACTCTGGGTCTTCATGACTCTGGTCTTGACCTTCACCTCCCTCTTCTTTCTTCCTGCCTCAATGGTAGTCAGTGAACTACTGTTCACCCGTAGTGAACCTGGTCTGTACAGCGCCTCATCCTGCTTATTCGGTGTCCCCAAACAACCAGTGTCACCACTCGCATCCAGGAAGTCCTCCGAAGACACGCGAATGAGCACAGCATGACCAAGCCTGGCTTTCCTAAGTAAAAGAGTACCTGGCTGGTACGGTGCTTTGGAGACTCCTGTAAAGAAGTCCCTCCCCGCCAACCTGCGTCTAGAGGAGACTACCTGGACCTATAATCAGCCAAAAGAAGCCACTTTGGCCTTGTGGAACATAAGGATGCAGGGCTGTGATCTGACCAATTGAATTGTTTCTCATTAGAGGTGAATGGTGGGAACGGCCCTGGGAGAGCAGGTCAGGCTTGGTCACACTCACAGCCCTGTCTGACACTGGCCACGAGCATCTTCAGAAGGTGTTCCCGGGACTCGGGGTGTACAGGCACGGCCTTGTGGGAGGGTTCTCGTCTCTGCGACATGAATGCCGTCGCGGGCTGTGAGCTGCCCTGACCAATCAGAAAAAAAAGAATTGTACAAAAGACGATCCTGCTTACTCACCACTAACCACCCCAACTAAAACCAGGTGGTCCGCGGACCCCTCTTGATCTCACTCTCACCCCTTCCGCTCAGGCACCGCACTATTAACCTCTTCCTCCATGGCTATCAGAGATTTTGGATAGAAACAGAGGAGTATTCCTTTGAAGAGAAACTAGTGCAGGATCTGGCTGTAAGTACCGACTTAAACTGGGTGCAGATACGGGCTTGAATGACTGACTTTTGTGTTCGTGTGTGTGCATTGCAGTCGTTAAATCTCCGCAAAGAACCCAGTGTGTCCATTTGAAATGAACTAAGTGGATACATTCTCAGGAGACATCCTGCTCAGGTCCTAGGAGCCAGAGGATGAGTTTTACCCTGGGGGAGGGGATGGTGGGAAGGGGGAAGGACGTACTAGTACCATCCTCCTCCTCCATCTTGCTATCATTAACAACTCATCTTTTTGTGGATGCACAGCCCATGCTGAGTTGGGGGAACAGGGGGCTTTCGTGCTGAGTGAAATTTTGAGCACCGTTGGATGCAGAAGGCTCCCATATCTCCGCCAAGGGCTGTCTTCCTAGTCGATAACTATGCTTCGGGAATGGCCTTTCTGCACCGCGCATGCGTGCAGGTGACCCTTCAGCCAATGTGACGTGCCCTGTCTCTCACCAACTTCCCGCTCTACAGACACACAAAATAGCCTGCGAAGGAGGAGAAGCTCGTGGAATTTGTGCCCCAGACCCTCCTCCTGGTCCAGGAAAAGAATCAAGTCTCCTATCCTGTGGCCAGCCCCTGGTTCTTTCTTCTTCTTCTTCCTCTTTCCTTGCACTTCTTTCCCCTTCTTCCTGCCATGCATTTCTGGTTATCCCCCCTCACCCGCCTCTCTTAGGGTCTATCTTTCTGTGCCCCCCTTCGGTTTCTCCTTGTCCCCGGGCTACTTTTTCTAGCTGTTTCCATTCTCCCCAATTTCTTTTCCCCGTATGTTTACCTGTCGAGGAGAAAGATGACTCCTTGGTTTTTTTCCAGGGATGACTCATGTTAGCTTGACCAGGACCGTCATTTTGCACTCCCCCCTTTCAACTCCCTCCCCCCCCCAAAGTCTTCTGACTGACCCATTCACACAACCTAGGGAGTTTGCACCAATTTACAGAATCTGGCCTGCCCCGCTGGCATGGTCACCAACTCAGAAAATTCACTTTTCCCCAAGGCACTAGCCGCTATTTCCCTTTCCACAAAAGCAAGTTGGGAAAAGACTTGATAAGAGGGAAAACGGAAAGGCTTGTTGCAGCAGCTCTTGGGAGCCAGGTGGTTTTTATAATTGAGCTAAGTTGGGGGTGGGGGGAAGTGAGGGGGGGGAG
>PVJH01007408.1:17500-92957 GCA_004026705.1 Nesogale talazaci | reverse complement strand
CACACAGAGCCCAGCCCAGAGCATAACTACTCCACCACCAGAGCCCCAGCGTGTTAAGAGACGGTTGGTCAGGTGCTACCGCTGTGGAACTCTTTCAGAAAGTAGACTGAGAAGAGCAGGGACTTGTGACAAGACAGACGTGATTGCAAATCCTGATTCTGTCCTTTCTCGGTGATTTCCTTTCTGTAATGTGTGGCTAACTCAAGGGATTGAGGAGATTATGTTTGTACTGTATTTGCCAAGGGATGTCATAAGTTCCATACTTAGAAATCTGAAGCTTCTGTGTCCAACATTTGGTGAGCCCAAGGTTCTTCTTAATATCTCCATTCATGGAGATAATATTTAAATGTCCATGAGATGAAAATGTGTGTTTAAAATCATTGTACATCTGTGGTTAGAATAGTAAGTAGGCGTGATTGGAATAAGTTCAAGAGTCTAACTAATTCACACACGAATACATTCCAACTTACTCCCACACAAAATAAACTTTTACATCTTTTGCCTGGCTTGAGAGCCTGATAGATCTTGCAGAGGGTTGGTTTAATTACTGATTTACCGTTCAGAGTAAGCTCGAAGTGAGCGTCCTGTAAAGGCTAGTTGGTGGTGCTTGTGGCTTCTTCAGTAATTGGAAAACGGTGTCCTCTCAGATTGCTGTAACTGCAGCACCTCATCAAATTAGTAAACTGCGTAGTCTTTATTTTTTTTGTAAAGAACAGGCTCTAGAGAAGTTGTTAAGGGTAATATTGATAAATATTATTTCCAAAGCTTCACTTTCTCTTTAAATTCTTGTAGATGATGCTATCATTCCTCAAGATGGTTTTGTAACGTTTGAGAATTCAAGATGGAACACATGCTTGACTCAGTAGGGTCGGGGTTAAAGCATAATTGCAGAAATCACAAAACACAAGGTTCCTCTCCCTAGATGTCCAGATCACAGACAGAGCTCTCAAGTCTGCCGGAGATGAAGTCCTTTACAGATTCCAGTGTTCCAGGAGCCCACCTCTTGGATCAGGTCCCTTCTTACTGCCCAGCCAGGCCCTCCCCGGAATCTCTATTTACCCTGAGTCGGATGTTCACCCCAGGGCTCTGATTTAAGTTGGTAAGGCAAGATTTCCTGAGTTTCGCCTTCTTATTTTTAATACTTCTACTCTTTACTGTACTGCGGTTTTGATGATAAGCCACTGTTAGCTCAAGCTATTGTTATGAACTTCAAACCACTCTGACATGTCTAAACTACATTATCTGGAAGTGTTGGCACTATTGGAAACTGTAGAGGATCCAAATTAATAAAACGAAACATTTCAAAGGGTTCCTATGACTACCTCCTCAAACCCGGAAGCACACACCCGGTTGAGTTGTCTTGTTCAACCTGTAATCACCCCCACTCCGCATGCTGCAAAATTTGTGTGCTCACACCACTGCCTGCTTGAGGCTTGCAATTGTACCACTAAAGGTGTGTCTTTTTGCCTAGAAAATCTGTTCTTAAGTGCATTGTTGTGCTTGAAGTGATATCTTGCAATCTTTTGAGATAAAACATGACAAAATAGTATGTTATATGTAGAGGAGTAATCAGAAAATAACAATGCAGAGTATGCATTCTAATAAGGATCAAGGGACTTCACAAATGAAAGATGCCCGTCCGAGAGCCACGTTCCTTTTTTTTGTTTTTTTTTTTGTGGCATCACTGCCCTGGTGGGAGTCGGAAGCCCAGCCTTGCTCCTAGAGACCTGCAGCTGGATTTGAACTGTCAGTCCTGTGAAAGGAGCCGCGTTCCTTTGTATCTCATTTCATGTAAGCTTCTATGGCAGTGTGACTTTGCTCTTTATAGATTCATGATTTTCTTTTAATATGTTTTTGTTTTAATGAGCTAAAGCCTTGGGGCATAAGCATGAACACCACGGGATAGCAGGGCCGGGTCAGGAGAGGAGGGGTCTAGTTCGTTGAGCCACTACTTAGTCATCTATCTCCCAGTCTATGGAGGTATATTTCTCTTGGTGCTTTTTGCCTGTATCTGATGTTTTCTTTTTCAAAATCCTTCATCTTTTCTGTCCTAAGGGACTTTTTTTTTTAACTTCCTAAGAGCTTTGCCTATAATACATACTGAAGTTATTTCCTCCTCTTTTGTCATTTTCAATTTTGTGGTTTTCTTCTGTGACATTCAGAAAGGTGGTGTTTTCATGTAACAAAAGAAGTGATTCTTTTTCCTTTGGGAGTTCTATAGGACTTTGTGTTAGTCCACGTAGACTAGAGGAACAAATTTCATAGACACACATATGGATATAAGCGAATGGTTTATACACAAAAGGAATGGAACACTGAGAAAGCATCCCAACCCAGACCAGTTCAGTCATAAGTCCGATATTAGCCCATATGCCAGATACCAGTCTACAATGTCTCCTTCCAACTCACAAAGTCACAGGTCAGTGGGTGCAGAATCCGTGCCCTGGCAGGGGTCTCCCCATGGCTCCTCGCTTCCAGGGCTCAGGACCCATCAATAGCATCCCATGGTGGCAGAAGCAACTCAGTGCTGGCAGGGGTCTCCACATGGCCTCTCCAGCTTCAGAGGTCTGGCTCCATCAGGTCAAAGCTGTGTGGCTTCTCCTCTGGCAACTTAGACGCTGCCATCTTGTCGTGTCTGTGATTCACCATCTCTGAGACTAACTCCCAACCACTGGGGGAGAAAGTTTCTCATCTTCACGAGGGAAATATCGCGAGATTTCCCAGAAGTCTCAGGAGAAAGCCATGCCCACACAGAGGCCTTATTGGCTACTCAATGGCTATCTCCAGATTAACAGGCTAGACTCCACCCCTACATCTCAATCAGGAAATCAAAATAAGCACATGACCGCCACTGACTTTAAAGATGATATACAGCTGAGCGCCGGTGGCGTAGTGGTTGTGCATGGGACTGCGGCCCACTGGGACGGAGGTTCAATTCCAGCTCCACGGAGCAAAGGCTGGGCCTCCTACTCCCACCACCTGAGGGCAGTGATGCCTGAAAAAAAAAGATGACATACATATTTTAATTTTTATTCATTAATTTCATGGTTTCTTTTTCAGTCATCCATTGTTTAGGAGTCTATTTAGAAATGATTTGAGTGTAAAATAACAGATCTTGTCCCTGGTTCTAAATTAGAATCATGAGCGTGTGACAAATGTATCAAATTCTATCCCAGACCAATGAAATCACAATTTTTAATGTTGGGGTCTGGATATCCTTATTTTTTTTAATTTCCTCAAGTGATTTTTCCATGTATAGCCAGAGCTACTCTCCCTCAGAATCTACTCAATGGCTGTGAGTTTACTTATTTGTTTTGGACAGAGTCAGAAATGATCATGGAAGAGTCAGGTTACGATCCAAAGGATTCTTCTTACAAACAGATAACAGATAACACTCCCCAAAAAAACATGCTTTTGGAGAGTACTTATTGAGGGGAAAATCAATATTTATGTGTATACCAATATATTCTGATTCTAATTTTGCAGCAATATATGCATCTAAAGTTGAATGAGGATTATTATCAGGGTGATGGGATTGAAACTCTCTTACTGATACTTTTCTGCATTTTCCAAATTCTCTATATGGGGCTTTTTAGTTTTGAATAGGTAGAAAGATACACACCAAGACACATCATATGTTTTAATGACATTTGATTACAGATATATCACTATAAGCAGAAAAAGTTACAAGAACCGTAAGTTAATTTTCAGTCTTTTTTAAGTTCATAGATGAACACAGGAAATGTTTGAATGGAAAATGCCATTAGATTAAATCAATAGCTTGCAGGGGTGGCTTACTATTAAGAGAGGAAAAACAAGAAAATCCCCCCCAAAACACAACACAATCAAATCAATTCAGACTCATAGCGTCTCTGTATAGCGTCTCTGAGATTGTGAATCTTTAGAGTAGACAGGCTCATCTTTCTCCCACGGAGTGGATGCTGGATTTGAACCACTGACTTTGTAGTCAGCAGCACAATGCCTAACTAATAGTGCCATGAGAACTCAGTAGAAGATAACAATACTTCATTTGCATACATAAGTTTTAGTTTTAATTGCTACCCTCTTCTTAGCCATATATTTATTTTACGGACCTATATTTTATTAAATTGTAACTGATTTTAAGTATATTAAATTTGTCTTTTTAATATTAAAATTTTCTATTATAATAAAATACTGTTTTATCAATGGTTGATAAAATAATCTGTATCTTTCAGCTCTTGGTTTCTTTTCTTTTTTGTTTACAAATTATTGCTTATTTTCCATCAAACTAACCGTTTTGTTGACATCTGTGGATGAACAGTTTGGGACCCTCGGTGGCTGTTCCTACCCACGCAGAGGTCGGAGCATTGGGGATTGCTGGCCAATCCTCTGGCGGCCTGAGCGCCCCTGTCCGTCATCGGTGGGGGACCCGCCCGGGCTGACCAGTCTGCGGCCTCCTTGGACTGAGCCGTGGTCAACTCAGGAGCGGGGGCAGCCCATTCCCCACGACACTCTTTCTTGGTCACGGCCTTTTCCCAGCCGCGGCTGCTCTTGCTTTTTGCTCTCCCCTGGGTCTCTGGGAGTGGAGGTCAGGCAGGACTGCCCACGGGTGATCTGGGCAGAACTTCCCGGACCAGCAGCCACCCCATCAGGCCCACCGAGTGGGCTCACTCGGTGACCATGGGATGACGATGACCATGCAGCGAGAGGAGAGTCTGTGTGACACGGAGCTACGGTGGGCAAGTAAATGTCCGGGGCCTCTGTGCAGGGCTGGTGGCTAGCTCTGCGGTCATCACCACTAGGAGTCGTGGCCCCCGAGGCTTCCTGACTCGTGGCCCCCGAGGGTAGGTTCCTGGGTGATAGACCCTGCAAGTGGAGGAGCTCCAGTGCACAGCGCCCCGGCCCCTCGGTTCCTGCAGGACACGACACTGCCATCAGCAGGGTTTTCAAGGGCAAAGACGGCCCAAGGAAACCAGGGCGGTCCTCTTCAGGCTTATGATGTAGATGTTATCCCGGCTCCTTTGGTGGATGCACTGCCACATCTAGAAGTGAAAGTTGGTGCCACCTGACTGGGCTCCTGCGGCCAGGAATTTGAGGGCCTCTTCCTCCATCTGCAGGATGTCAAGGGCGCCGGACATTGTGAACACCTTTTTACAATGTAGCTTATTTTATTTTTATTTTTTCTAAGTTTCCCTTGAAGTTGCACGACCACGGCCATGACCTATGGACCCTTCTCTGGAAAAAGCACGGACTTCTTGACTTCGTTAGCCGGTGAGGAAACCATAGCAATCAGTATGGTTTTATATTAGCCGTGTGAGTGAATCTATTCATTTTGCATAGGGAAACCAACTTGATAAACAATTTTGTATTCATTCAAGATTTCTAAAGTTAGACTGTATGCCATTGGATCAATTCTGATTTCCTATCGACCTTATACGGAAGAGTGGGCCTGCTCCCCTGGATTTCTGCGGCAGTGAGCTTCACAGCAGCAGACTGCCCCCTCCTTCTCCTTCAACACCCTGACCGCTTCCAAACCCGGTGCTTAGCAGCATTGCTGCTTAAAGACTACACCACGAGGTCCATGCCTTTCTAAGGCATGGAAACTAAGACTCTAGGCATTTAATCCATTTTCCTCTATACAATTGACATGATTTGTTTAAATCTACCTTTTCTGAGGTTATGGGGAAAAAACCTCCAAAAAATCCCAACCCTTATATTTAATTGAATCAAAGTTTAGATTTTTTTTTATAGATCCACCATTATTTTCACTAAGCAAAAAATACAGCTAATCAATTATAACATGGTAGTTTCTACATGCACCAACTGTGAGAGCCATCTGATTTGAGAGATGTTAAAATGGGGATGGAAGAATTTCATCATAGAATCAAAGAAATACAGTAATATTTCTGGAACAAAAATACAGAAAAATTAAACTTTTTTTGAGGGGGTTGGTTTGCTTTTTGGGGCATCACTGCCCTCTGGAGGGAGTAGGAGGCCCAGCCTTGCTCCTGGAGAGCTGCTTCTGGATTTGAATGGCCAACCCAGTGGGCCGCAGTCCCGCACACAACCACGACGCCACCAGGGCTCAGCCCAAGACTTTCTTTTCCAATACATGCAACATTAGAATCTTAATTTCTAGATTTCTAGACTATAGAGACAATTCTGTTGTGGATATGCCGCATTTGTCAGACCATAAGACAATCTCCCCCCACCCCAAATTTTGGGGGTAATGAGGGTACATCTTATGGTCCGAAGGTGTGGTACCCCAGAACATTTCTTTATGATCCCACACACCGCTTACTGTCCACTGTTGTTGGCTGCTGTGGATTGCTGTGTGTTCGGGGAAGTCCCGCCTCCTGGAGTCTCAATGTCATGATCAGTACAGCGCACGCCTCCCCTCATTTGTTAATGAAAGTGATGGTGGTTCTTAACACCACTGTTGGGTTTGCACTGTTAAATAATACCATATTTTGCTTTAGTTTAATAAATATTTTAGTATACTGGTACTGTTTGGTTCTGAGTATTTTTTTCTTGTTTTCATGTTCTAAAAACTGGGTCCATCTTATAGTCAGGCACGTCTAATGACCTGAAAAATACAATACTCATGCCTAATGTGTTAGTCTGGATAGACTAGAGGAACAAAATCATGGACACACATATGTGTAATAGAAAGAGCTTTGTATACAAGGATGAGAAAGCATCCTAGATCAGGCCAGTCCAAGCCCATAAATCCAGTGTTAGTCCATATATCTGATACCAATCTATAAAGTCCTCTTCTGATTCACGAAACACATGCAATGATGGTGAATGCAGGACCATCAGTGGCCAGTGGGTAGAATGTCTTTGAATCCAGTGGCATTGTAAGCATCTCAGCACAGGCAAGGGTCTCAGCTCCACTTCTCCAATTCCCAGGGATGCCTCAGGGTAGGTCCATGTGACTTTTCCTCAGGGATATCTTGCAGGAAGTGAGCTTTGCCAGTAGAGTCTCTAATGGTCAAGAGAGAGTGTGTCTCCCACCTCCAACGAGGACATCCCAAAGTTTTCCCAGACTCCTCAGGGGAAGGCCATTCCTACACAGAGGCCTCATTGTCTATGATCTGATTAGCAGATTAGCCGCTACCCCTTCACTCTTAATACGCTGAAGTCCCAAATTGACACCAGATTATTCAACTACCATACCTAGTGAAGGATATTCATATAATAATTTTTATATATATTTAGTGCAGTGACAGATCTTATGGCTGGAGATCAAGCTGAAAAGTACCAGGTCTTCCTCCCTAATCTAGCTGACAGTCACATTACCAGTTGGATGAGGTTTGCTTATACCATGTCAAATGTAATTTCTTTTAGCTATGAAACAACAACCAAAAAAACCCCACCAAACTCCCTGCCAATGAGTCGGTGCACAGTAAAGGGAGAGCCAGCCCTGAGTTTCCAAGAGTGTAGCTGTCTTCAGGAGTAGGAAGTGTCATCTTCCTTCTGTGGAGCAGATGATGATTGCAAACTGCTGACCTTGTGGTTAGGAGTCGGATGTGTGACCACTGCGCCACCATGGGATCTGTGAATGTTTCCTGATTGGTATGCCAGTAAATGAGGTCCTTCAAGTTGGGCAAACAGTCTGTGCTTGACTGCTAACCTATAAGTGGGAGGCAGGAACCCAGTCTGCAGCACCAGAAGAAAGACATGATCCTTAGCTTGTGTGTAGACACGGCCAAGCAATCCTTACGCTTGGCTCTCCTCTTCACTTGCCTTCTAACCCATGGGTGTTCCGCCAGTTGGAATGGACTCAACAGCGGTGAGTTTGGGTTGTTGCCATAGCTTTAGCTCCCTTCCTACATGTTAGCATGAGGGAGGGGATGCACAGCACTCAGCTCATTAGACCCAAGCAGGGAGCAATATATTATTTAGTTAATGCATAACATTACAGATCTGAAATCTTAAAAATTCTTATAAAACAGTTTTCTCATCTTGTTGATAAGAGGTAAAACCTCATCTTATTGACAGAGGCAGAGACGAGATAAGAACTCACCCCTCCCTCCCACAGGAGTCTCAGCCTCTCCATTGTTTCATACTTCTGTCCGAGAGAAGAAGATCATGATTAAGTAGCTTGGTGGGTACTGTATCTATTAAGTATGTCCCTGGCGTGTATATGTTAGAGACCTTCAAAAAGTTGGTGGAAAGATTCCACTGTCTTTCAATTCCATTTTTTCAACATTTTGAAGCCACCTTATATGTTGGTGTTTTTCCTTTATAAAGGCATACTTCCCATACTCTGAGAAAGCCTGCAAAGAAAATATCAATGATGATTTACTTATCTAACATACTGCAAGGTACATAGACAATTGACTACAATGACGTTGAAAGGAAATGAATTTGATTAAATTAAGCAATGTGGCAGTCATGTGCTTGTGTTAATTTTATGATTGAAATGTAGGGGTGGAGTCTAGCCTGTTAGTCTGGAGATAGCCATTGAGTAGCCAATGAGGCCTCTATGTGGGCATGGCTTTTTCTTGAGACTTCTGGGAAATCTCCCAATATTTCCCTCATGAAGATGAGAAGCTATCTTCTGTAGTTGTTGGGAGTTAGTCTGAGAGACGATTAATCATGGACAAGATGGCGGCATCTGAGGAACTGGAGGAGCCGGCGGAGAGACCATACAGCTTTGCCCTGATGGAGCTAGACCTCTGAAGCTGGGGTGGCCACATGGAGAGCTCTGCCAGCGATAAGTTTCTTCTGCTTCTGTTGATGGACCCTGAGCCCTGGAAGCGAGGAGCCATGTGGAGACCCCTGCCAGCGCTGGGATTCTGCACCCACTGACCTGTGACTTTGTGAGTCAGAAGGAGACTTTATAGACTGATTTCGGGCATATGGGTTAATATCGGACTTATGACTTTGAACTGGACTGGGCTCAATGTCTTGTTCCTCTTGTATATAAACCTTTTCCTTATACCTATATGCGTGTCTATGAAATTTGTTCCTCTAGTCTGGCCGGACTAACACAGCAATCTACCCAATGGCACAGTTAGATGACTGAATTGAGAGTGTAAAAGACTCCTAAAGATTATTAGCTGTCATACTTTACTTCCTTATTTTGATTAAAACAAACTTAAAATGAAGTATTTTATAGCATATAGAAGATGGGTGCCAACTAGTTGAGAAGCAACAAAGTCCACATGGAAGAAGCACACCAGCCTGTGGGATCGGTGGGATCAGGTATCAGGCATCAAAGACAAACCTCCCCGCCAAATCATATTGATGTGAATGAAGGGGAGGGCAAAGTAAAGACCCAAAGCCCATCTACAATTGGACATCCCCTTACAGAAGGGTCACAAGGAAGAGATGAGCCAGTCAGAGTGCAAGATAGCACGAATGAAACATACAACATTCCACTGGTTCTTTAAAGCTCCCACCCTCCCCCCACACTATCATGATGCCAATGCTACCCTACAGAACTGGCTGGATGAGAGCAAGTACGCTGGTACAGATAAGAGTTCACAACATAGAGAATCCAGGACAGATAAACCTTTTGGCCCAATAAGGAAAGTAGTACCAGCATGGTGAGGGGGAAGTAGAGGGAAGATGGGGGAACTGATTACAATGATCAACATAAAACCTCCTCCCATGAAACAGAAAAGGGAGTGAAGGGAGAGAGAGGTTGGTGTAAGACATGAAAAAATGTATATAAATTATCAAGGGATCATGAGGGAAGGAAATTGGGGGAGGGGTGGAAATAAATAGCTGATATCAAGAGCTCAAGTAGAAAGAAAATATTTTGAAAATGATGATGACTGCATATGTACAAATGTGTTTGACACTATGGGTGTACATATGGAATGTGATAAGAGCTATAGGAGTCCCCAATAAAATGACTCAAACAAACAAAAAAGATGGATTGCATGGGTCCATCTTTTACAAAATATGCTTTACCCTCAGCTCACAGAAAGCACCAGTTTGCCTCATGTTTACCACCCCTTGCGATCCCATAGAATGGGGTAGAACTGCCCCTGTGGGTTTCTGAGCCTTTTTCCCAGGTAGCATTGGGCAGCTTTGAACTGCTGACTGTGAGGCTGGTTAGCAGCTTCATGCATAACCACTATGCCACCAGGGTCATCTGTGGCAGGACCAAGCTCTGGGACACTCCTTGGAAGGATCTTTAACTGATGCTGGTGGAGCCATAGTTGGCTACAGTGATGACCGCAAGCCTAGAAGTGTGGCGAGGTTGGCAGTGTTCCGTTCTGTTTGTGCCAGGTTTCTTCATGATCATCTTTTGGCATGGCATCTCTCTTCTCTCACATTGAATCTTATGAGGGGATAGCCCCAAAGCATGAGCAGGTGCATAGCTGTGGTGGCAAAATCAGTCCCCCAGCTGCCACAATTCAGGCTTTTTTTGTCCCACACTGTTACACAATCTTTTCAGAACCTCTACATAGGAAACTCGATTAGTGGTCTGACCTGCTGGAATGAACTACAAATGCACTATCCTCCTCACATCAAAAAAACAAAAGAACATTGTCTTGATTTTAGCTTTCACTTGACGATTTTTTTTTTGGGGGGGGGGTGAGTTGACACCGGCATCTTCCACTGAAGTGATTGATGTTTGCTTTCTGGGTCATACGAATAGCACCATGTCTCATCACCAGTTATCACCTTGAGAAAAAAGTTTGGGTCCCTTCAGAACTCTTCTTTCAAAGCACAGCATGCTTCCCCTCAATGCTTTCTCATGTCAGTCAGAACCCAAGCACAAATTTCTCAGCCACCCTTCTCATTCTCAAATCTTTCATTAAGATTTGCTGAATCGAGTTTTAAGATAGTCTGGATAACTTCCTCATCTCTTAAATGGTCCATTGTTGGTCTTCGAGCACAAATGCACAACTTTTGTATACATTTTCATTTGTTTGGGAAGTAGACAGATATCCAGAATTGGCTTTGTCATCATATGACATTGCACAGTTTTTGAAATGAGAAAATCACTTATACACTTTAGTTTTTTTCATAAAGCTTTCTTTGCAGCTGTGTTCAACATCACAACAGTTTCTACATCATTTTTTTCAGAGTAGGAAAAATTTTTTCACATTTGCACACTCTTACATTGGCCATCACAAAAAAAACAAGGTTTGAGCAAAACTGTTCTTACAAAACAAAAACAAAAACAAAAAAAAACACTATGACCAGAGAGAACCTTCCCAGGTGACACCACTGGTTGCACTACCTCAGAGGGAATTGCTTGATACTCACCCAGCAGGAAAAATTCATACTGCTACTACTACGAAAGCTGCACCCAGCAGAGCTATTTTCCATTTTTAAGGGGTACCCCCTGGTATATCTGTGCCTGATGAAGCTGTCTTCTGCTTCAGGCTTCAGACACACTTTACAGTGTTATGACCTTATTAACATAATGAAATCCCAGGACCAAATGGGATTCCATTCACAGATGTAAAACAAAACCGCACAGCCTTGAATGAATTTGACTCTCAGGGACCCTATAGAACATAGTAGAACTGCCCTTTGGGTCTTGTGCACTGTAGCTCTTTATGGGAGCAGGAAGCCTCACCATTCTGCAGAGCTGCTGCTGGTTCAAATCACTGAGCATTCAGTTAGCGACCCAACTCACATGGCCCATTAGGCCACCAAGGGCTCCTTTTCAAAGCCATAAATTTGGGGAGACACAATTTAATTCAGAGAAGAGAGGTTCTTGGCAATAGCAGTGTTAATAAAAGGTTGATTGCATGGGGGCAAAGGGCTCTTTCATGTTTCACAGGTGACAGAATTAGAAGAAGGGATTCAAAACTATAAGAACAGCAATTGAGATTAGATATTCAAGAAGAACCTAGTGACTGAGCACTGCTATTATCTGCCAAGGTCAATCATAGAAATCTTACAAGCTTAAAAAATTGGTTCTGTTACCTGGAAGTGCAGAGGAGACTAATGGCCTCTTGTGAGCTTTCTGGACTGGGGCGCTCAGGACGTCTTGGGTGAGAGGTTAACTGGATCACTTATTACATGGAAGGTCCAAATCAGAATGCATTCTTATTCACTTTGGATCTCCTAAACTACAGAAGAAAGGAAGATGTTAATTTTTTATTAGTGAAATTTCTCTGACTTCTGATATTCAGGATTTAACCTAAGTGTTACTTTCTCAGAGCAGGCTCTCTGATTTACCCTTCTCAAGACTGAGTTACATGTCTTCCATTATGCTCCCGCTTATAGGCCTGTGGTAGTTATATCCTTGTTTGTCAGTTTGAGGATTAAGAGTGAAGGGGTGGAGTTTATCCTGTCAATCAAGATATAGCCAATGAGGCCTCTGTGTTGGCATGACTTTCTCCTGAGGATTCAGGGAACTCCTATATTTCCTCCTTGAAGGCAGAGGACACTCTCGCTATATGTACTCATGCCTTAGAGACTCTACTGACCCAGCGACTCCCTGCGAGACATCCCTGAGCAAAAGCCACATGGACCTCTCTGATGCAGCCGTGGGTGCTGGAGAAGCCACGTGGGGACCTGTGCCAGTGCTGAGATGCTTATGCTGCCACTGCATCAGCAAGACTTCCCACCCACTGGTCTGGGATCCTCCTGCATTCAGCGTCATTGCAAGTGTTTCATGCGTCAGGAGAGGACTTTATAGATTGGTATCAGACATACGGGCTTATCGAACTTAAGGACTTTATCTGGACAGGGCCAGGATGTTTTCTCAATATTCAATTGCCCTGGTATATAAATCTCTTTCTTATACACATATGAGTGTCTATGAATTTGTTTCTGTAGCCTACCTGGACTAACACAAGGCCCTTGCATTTGTCATAGAGCATTGTAAGTTTTCAAACGTCTGCTTCTTCTCCACACTGTGAGCTTCTTGAAGCAGAAATAAACTTAGCACTAGGCATAATATCAAGTTGATTCTTGAGTCAGCAACTATATCTAAATAATTTTGTATATTGGAACAGTGATCTTTTAATGTTTATAGTGCAACTATAGAGAAAAGAATTTGAATATTAAAATTGATGCTTTAATATTCTATTTCAAAATCAAATACATTATCAGTGGAGAAAAATAGAAAATATATTATGAAAAGGATATTTGAAAGCAACACCAAAAGCTATGTCCATCAGGCAAATACTACTGTTGATGAATTTTTGTATACTCTTTCAGATTATTTTCCTAGAGTTTTAAATTTAATGGGAATATATATGACTGGGACAGGGATGATATGTGTTATCATTGTCTTAGGTGTCTGGTGCTGCCATGGCAATTATTGCAAATGGATGACTTTCACAAACAAATTCATTTTCTCCATTGAAGAAACTCAAAGTCTGAATTTAAAGTTCTAGGAAAAGGTCTGAGTTGACCGTGGTAGAAGGCCTTTATTATTTTAGTTTCTGCCTCCTGTTCCTTGGAGATTTCCATATGACTTGGCTCTGGTGACATAGCTGGTTACATGTTGAGCTGTTAACTACAAAGTTGGCAGTTCAAAACCAGTAGCCTCTCCATGGGAGAAAGTGAAGCTTTCTATTCCTGTATAAAGTGACAGTCTCAGAAACCCACAGAAATAATTCTATCCTATCCTGTAGAGTTGTTATGGGTCTATGTTGACCCCACGACACTGTGGTTTGGTTCTTTTTCCCCCTCTAACTATTCTCTCTGCTTGCGTCTCTATGTCTTCTTTTCTCTTTCTCTATCTCAAAGGTGACAGACTTAAAATTGATCCTACACTGACATGGTTTCCTAACAAAGAAAACCCATTCCCAGATGGGATTATGAACACAGATCCAGGGATTAATATTCACAACTCATGCTTGGGGGTACTCAATTCAATCTGTAACCATCATGGTCAGCATACACAAAAGCATCAGTTGACATATATGAGTGCTGTTCCACTGTGAACATGCCACAATGCATTTAATCAATTCTTAAGACACTTGAGTTCAGTATAAAGTTTTAAAGGAATACCATCGGAGAAAGGAAGTACAGGTATGGAGATGGTGGTCAGAGAGGGTTTCGTTGAGGAGATGAAAGGTGAGGAGAAGGCTTTAGAATCTCAAAGAATTAGAATGTTTCCGGTGGGTTGTGGAGGGCAGTGCATCCCAAGAAGAATGGATGGGCAATGTGCAAAGTACAGAGGTTTGAATGGGCTTAGACTCCATGGGGAAGACTCTCACAAGCAGCTTGTTAGGGCCACAACACGAACCTTCCTGACTATCACACTAACTCGGGAATGTGCATTTTATCTTGAGTACCCCTTGATTACCTTTGTGATACATGAGAGCTGGCCTCAGCTTCAAATGTTGTTGTTTGTTGAGATTTACATCAATAGTCAGAGAGCCTCCTCTAGTAATCCAAATAAAAAAGGAATACAAGCTTGACAGCAAAGAATGGGAGGAGAAATCAAACTAATTCTGGAAGGAAATTTGAATGCAAAGTTATGGATCAAAGAATAGAAGTCCCAAGATTTCTAACTAGTCTTAGGTTGCTCAACAATTGATGGTTTAGTCTTCCATTGCTAAACTACTACAACCCAAGTGTCTTAAAGCAAAAGACATTTGTTATCAGTTTTTCTATAGAGTGAAAGTTGAGGGATGGCTTGGCGGAGCCCCCTGCTCAACGTCTCAGAAGGCTGCCATGTGTTGGTTGGGCTCTATTCATTCCTGAGGCTTGAAGCCCTCTTCAAGCTCATGCAGTTGTGGGCAAAAGTCAGCTCTTCTGGTCGTAGATTGAGGTTCCTGTTCTCGTGTTAACTCTCAGACAGAAGTCACTCTCAGCTACTTATCATTTTTTCTATGTGGCCCATCCACAGACCTTCTCACAACACAGCAATATAAAATTTGGGATTTTAATTTTAGCTGCAAAATCCCCTCCCCTTTATCACATAATGTAATATAACCAGGGGTGTGATATCCCATCATGTCTGGAAGACCTGCCCACACTCAGAAGATTCCCAAAGAGTGTGGCGTGGGGTGGGGGCTGAGACACAAAATGTTGAGATTTGTGCTTGATATTTTGAACTTGAAAGGTTGCATAAGGTCATCATGAGTTTACAATGGGTTTTTGAAGATTTGGTTTTTTTATTGGGGGAAAGGGCATATTGCTAGCTGGAGAATACTACAACTAGTGTCATTTTAAAAACAGTTTTATTAGCACTTCATCCACATGTCAAACCATTCAACAATTCGATCATATCAAGTAGAGTTGTACAATTATCACCACATTCAAATCTAGAGCATTTTCTTTTTCCTTGTCCTCATTGTTATTTGTGTAATTTTTTTCTAATTGTGGCAAAAATATGTGTTTATTGATTTTTCTATATTGTGTCTTAAGTCTCAGGTGAATGTTCCATTTCAGCACAAATACTACAAAAACATTTTCTTAGCAATTGAATTGATGCAATTGAATAAAAAGCATGCAGGATGAAAGTATCTTAAAATTTCTATGACCTCATCATTACAACCTTAATATAAAATGTCAGTTTTATACCCTTTAATTGGCTTTAATTGTGTGTAGGTCTTGAAATAATAGAAAAGTCTTGCTCTTGATACATTCTCCTAAAAAAGATACATGCATAAACTCCTTCATGTGCTATTTCAGCAACAGTCTGCATTTATTTCCCATCACATTCTGGGTGCCGTGGCTTCAGGGCAGAAAGTGAAATTCATTCTTCCTCAGGCTGTGAATTCTTGGGGAAGCACACTCATAATGATATGTTAGTATACGTTTCTACATCATAGGATCACACGTAGTGAAATATGCTTTTTGTGATTCCTGCTACCATACAGTTGATGTGCATGAATATTGCTGTGTTTTTCCATTTACAGTGGGAGTGGGTGGCGAGGGTTCACAGGGAGAGTCGGTGTTACAGCTGAACAATTGCGCCAAAAGGTTAAATCCATTGCCAGCTGAGAACAGGCCCTTCCCAAAGCCTTTTCAGAAGACTCGTTAACTACACGAAATACATCAAACAAGATGGTGGATGGCTTCATTAGCAGCCTGTTTGAATAGCATTTTCTCACTTTGAGATAAAAATGTTCTGAAGAGTTTGTTTAGGTCTACTAATGAATATTTCATCCCAGATGGAGACAGCACACAGGGGAATGCTGTGCAAACAAACCCTTCAATGAACTCGCCCACCTTTGTGTTCAAGTGGTGTGTATGCCAGACGGCTGCGAGACGCGGGGGCGGAGGGGGCTGTGCGTTTAATAGCACGGACGCTACTCAAGCATGGTTGGTTGTTGCTGTTTTGGTTTTTTGTTGTTGTTGTTTATCATTTTGGCCAGGTTAAACAACTTAACCCACATTTTCAGTCTGTTTAGATTGGATCACTGTTATTTAGTAAACAACTAGTTTCAGAATTTGGTATACCCTCCCTCCAATAAGGCTGAAACTTTACATGGAATCTCAAATTAAAAGGTTTACAAATAAGAATGTTTTGCTGTGTTGTAGAATCATTTTAATTTATGAGCTAAAAAAAAAATCTTTGAAGTATCTCAGCCCTTACATGTTCACACGATCTGGAGGGTCAGGTCCTTCATTTGCATTTTTGTATTTTCTTTAGCTCAAAATAGATTTGATTGAAAAAGCAAATTTGGCACAAGATTAATCCATAATAGGATTTTATTGCTTCTGTTATTTAAAAAAAATAAACAGTGTTATGCTTTGAGGTGTGATTAGCAGGGACACACAGCAGTTACTTTTCAGCAAGGCCTCATTTCATTGTATTTAGTGCTCACTCACTGGATTCCACATTCGTGGAACAGTGTGTTAAACTAAAAGGTTGAATTCAGTCTCTTGAATTTACTAATAAATAGAAAATTTAATAGCATTTTTTCCGCTCTTGATAGATTGCACCAAATTTATCCTCATAGTTTCTAGGTGTGCAGTCTAATTTATTACAAAAAGCTGATTAGATTTGCCTAGAATGGCATCCAGTCGATATTAGAATTGTAAAAATATCAAAGTTGCAGTTCAAATGCTAAAAGTAAGTTGCACCACTGGGCCTGAAGATTTCACATGACTGGGCCAAGTTTTGCTAAGTCTATATAAGGAAAAATTTTGGAAGTTACTACCCTTCTAGTAGCAATTACTCCACCTGGAATATTTTTCTTTTCCTTATATTCTGTCTTAATGAGAAGAGCTGAGAGCAGATTCGCTGTTGACTTAGTTTCCCACGTCTGGGTTCTTTGATTTTTACCTTTTGATTAAAAAAATGCTCACTTTATTTCATAATATTGTAATCTCAGTGGAATGTTTCTTGAACAAGCTTCAAGACTAGAAGGGAAACTTGGGCCTTGGATTTCTGATATAAATAGGAGTATCCTTCGAAGGCGAGTTATGAAAGCACACTCTGCACCTGAAGCAGGATGGCAGCGCTGTCGCTGGCAATGAAGCTGCGACCCTGGAGGCTATGTGGGGCAGGAATCTGTCAGCGCAGGGAAGCTCAAGCAGCCTCCCCTAAAAGGAGTGACAGAAAGTGCTAAGACCACACCCCGTCAAAGGCAGAAAACTTGTGAGACCTGGAAAAATAAGGGAGGCCTCTTGTTGAGTTCCCGCTCTCACAGATGGTCACTGTGGTTAATTATTGCATTTATAACTCCCTAAAAATTCATTCTTAATCACATATGTGTATAATTAATGTCTATATGTATATACACATGTAGGTGCATGTAATTATGTGCATATACACATTGCATATAGACACGTGGGCTGCAATGAACATGGTGTGCAGATCACAACCACTGGCAGCTCCCTAGGAGAAAGAGGGACTTTTTGCTCCTGTAAACAGTGAGAGTCTCAGAAACCCACAGGGGGCTGCTGGGAGTCAGCATGGACTGTGTGCAGTGAGTTTGGATGCACATATATATATTACATGTGGGCACATATATGTGATTGCTGGTAGGTACCTTCAAATCAGTTCCAACTCATATCAACCCTACTACTGTAGAACCAAGCACCTCCTGGTCCTATGTCATCCCCTCAATTGTTTTGTTTGAGCCCTTTGTGGTAGTCATCGTGCTGATCTATTTTATTGAAAATCTTCTTCCTTATTGCTGGTCCTCTACACTATGCCCTGCTAGCATCGTGGTTGTGTGTCGGGCTGCGAGGTCAGCAGTTCAAAGCCATCGGTCACACCAAAGGAGAAAGATGAAGCTTTCTAATCCCATAAATAGTTCTAGTCTCAGAAACCCATAGGAGCAGGTCTACCTGGACATTGAGTGGTTTTCTACTTTGCCAAACATGATGTCCTTTTCCAGAGACTGATCATATGCAAAGTATATGAGACAACGTCTCACCATCAGTGCTTCTAAAGGACACTTCAGCCGTACTCCTTCCAAGACAGATGTATTTGCTCATCTGGCAGTCTGTAGTATTTTCAATATTCTTTGCCCATCAACATCATAATTCACATAATACAAATGTGTCAGCTTTCCTCTGGTCTTTCTTATTCATGGCCCAGTTTTCACATGCATGTGAAGTGATTAAAAACACCAGGGATTGGGTCAGGCACACCTTCGTCCTCAAAGTCATCATTGCTTTTTAACACCTAAGTAGATTTTGTGCAGCACACTAGTCCCGTGGAACCGATTGCTTGATTCTTTTGACTGCTGCTTCTATGAGCATTGATTGTGGATACAACTAAAATACATTCCTTGAAAAAATAAAATCATTTGCAACTTCAATATTTTTTCCATTTATCATGTATGATGTTACCTATTGATCCAGTTGTGAAGATCTTTGTTTTCTTTACATTGGGTTGTAGTCCATACTGAAGGCTGTAGTTTTTTATACTCATCAACAAATACTTGAAGTCCTCCTTGGTTTCAGTAAGCAAGGTTGTGTCATCTACATATCACAGATTTTTACTAAAATAAGCCTGCCTTCAATCCTGTGCTGCATTCTTTTTGATATAGTCTAGTTTCTCAGATTACTTGCAATCTTAACATACACCTATGCAGTATTCCTTTGTTCTGTTCATAAAACAGCCTCTTACTTTATAAACACATTCCTCATGAGCACAATGAATTGTCCTGGAATGCCCATTCTTGGGAATGTTATCTATAATTCATCAAGATACACAGTTGGATGACATTACATAGTCAATGAAATCTTTGATTCTCTCGTTTCAGCTAAGATTCATCTGACATCATATCCCTGGTTTCATGCCCTCTTTTGAACACAGTTTGAATTTCTGGAAGCTCTTGCAGATGTACTGTTGTAGCTTTTCTTGAAAGATCACCATTTTTGTTCTCTGTTTGGTCACCTTTCTTTGGAATGGACATATTTGGACCACTCCACTTTGGTTGGCCAGGTAGCTGTCTTCCAAATTTCTTGGCATCGACAAGTGAATGCTTTCAGTTTTTCATCAGCATGTTGAAACATTTCAATTGGTATCCCACCAATTCCTGGAGTTGTGTTGTATGGCTAATGGCTTTAATGCAGCTTGGTCTTTTCAGTATCATCATTTCTTGATCATATGCTACTTCTTGCAATGGCTGAATGTGGCAGTAATGTGCCTATGTTAATTTTATTATTGAAATGTAGGGGTGGAGTCTAGCCTGTTAATCTGGAGGTAGCCATTGAGTAGCCAATGAGGCCTCCATGTGGGCATGGCTTTCTCCTGAGAATTCTGGGAAATCTCACGATATTTCCCTCGTGAAGATGAGAAACTATCTTCCCCAGTTGTTGGGAGTTAGTTTCAGAGACGATGAATCACGGGCAAGACAAGATGGCAGTGTCCGAGAAGCTGCAGGAGCTGGGGGAGAGACCACACGGCTTTGCCCTGATGGAATCAGACCTCCAAAGTTGGGGCAGCCACATGGAGACCTCTGCCAGTGATGAGTTGCTTCTGCTGTTGATGGACCCTGAGCCCGGGAAGCGAGAAGTCATGTGAAGACCCCTGCCAGTGCCAGAATTCTGCACCCATTGACCTGTGACTTTGTGAGTTGGAAAGAGACTTTATAGACTGATTTCGGGCATATAGGTTAATATCGGACCTATGACTTTGAACTGGACAGGGCTAAATGTCCTGTTCCTCTTGTATATAACCTTTTCCTTATATCTATATGCATGTCTACAAAATTTGTTCCTCTAGCCTACCTGGACTGACACACTGAATATTGTTTAATGGTTTAATGGTTCCTGCACCATTAAATATTTTGCCCTTACAATCCTTTGATATTTCAATTGAAGGCTTGAATTTTTTCTTAAATTTTTTCCGCTTGAGCATGTTCATCCTTTTTGAATTTCTGACTCCAGGTCTTTGTATATGTCGTAATGATAGTTTGTCATCTTGAATTGCCTTTTGAAGTTTTCTGTTTAGCTCTTTTAGTTCATCATTTCTTTTTTTTAAATATAGATTTTATTGGGGGCTCATACATTTAAAACATCATTTAATACATCATTTGTATTAAGCATATTTGTATACATGTTGCTACATTCATCTACATTATCTACTTGAACCCCTCCAGCATAAGCTCCTCTTCCCCTCTTTCCTCTAGTTCTTTATTTTTTTAATTCCAATTTCCCATACTTCCCCTTCCCCCTTCTCCTCCCCCATGAACTTCCAATAACTTACAAATTGTTATTACCTCTTCATATCTTACACTGTATAACGTGTCACTTCACTCACCTCCTTCCCACCCCGTTGTCCACACCCCAGAGAGGAGGTCACATGCAGATCTGAGAAATGTGTTCCCCCTTTCTACTCCACCATCCCTCCACTCCTCAAGTGTCACCACTCCCCACTAGTCTCAAGGGATTATCTATCCTAAAATTCACATTTTTGACTCCAATGTGCTTCCCCTGGTCCAGCCAAATCTGTCTGGCAGAATTGGGATAATGATAGTCAGTGGGAGGAAGCATATGAGAACATTTCATTGCTACTCCACTGCACCTAGACTGGCTCATCTCCTTGCTATAACCCCTCTGTAAGAGGATGTCTCTTCACTTATTGATGGGCTTTGGGTCCCCAATCTGAACTCCCCCTCACTAATAGTGACATATCTTTTAGGTCTTTGATGCTTGATACCGGATCCCTTTGACATCTCGTGGTCATCCATAGTGTTATGCTTCTTCCATGTGTGTTTGCGTCTTAGCTACATGGCCACTTATTCACCTTCATGTCTTTAAAACCATAGATGCACATCTTTGGATAGCCAGACACCATCAGCTTTCTTCACCACATTTGTTTATGTACTTATTTGTCGCCAGCGATCATATCAGGAAAGTGAGCATATAATGTTATTATTATTAGTTCTTGAAACCTGATAATTGATCCTTTTGGTATCTCTTAGTCCCATAAGCTGGTGTACTTCTTCCATGTGGGCTCTGTTGCTTCTGAGCTGGATGGCTGCTTGTTTACTATCAAGCCTTTAAGACCACAGATGTACATGTTTTGATAGCTGGGCACCATCAGCTTCCTTCACCACATTTGCTTATGCACACATTTGTTTTCTGTGATCGTGTCAGGGAGCTGCGCATCATGAAATGCCAATTTAATAGAACAAAATGTTCCTGCACTGAGGAAGTGCCTGATTGAGGCCCAATGCCCATCTGCTGTCCTAATTCTAAGCCTATAAGTAGATGCATATTGATCTATTTCCCCTTCATCATATGAATATATGTACCTATGTATATGCCTGTATTTAATCTCTATAAATGCCCCTTACTTCCCAGTTCTTTTCTCTATTTCCCTATACCTCCTCCCATCCCACCATCACACACAATCTCCAGTCGGGTTTCAATATTGTCTCTCTATTACATTAGCCTTAGTTACATGAGTTCATCATTTCTTTGAATCATTGTTATTCTTTCATAATTTGTATAATTGTGCACAAGTTATTTAAGTTTTTATTTAATAAAACCTATGAAAGCAAGATCTTGTGTAATGGGGAGACCCATTAGAGAAGGGCAATGGAAATGTGGTAAGCTTGCACCCTCTCCATGAATGAACACTTGAGACCCAGAAAACCAGGTCAGACCATCAAGTCCCAGCCTGCACAGGTTTCTCCATTTCTTTTCAGAAGGGAGAAAGCCTGTTTAGAGAGGCATTCATCAAGTGTTTAATCCTACTTGGACATTTAGTCCTAATTCCTGACTGACCTCCAAGGAAGGGTTGATAATATCTCAACCTATAAATAACTGGAAAATTGGCCCCCTCTTTTCATATGATGATGGTGTTATAAAGCATCACCAGGTTCTCTCACAAAGTATTCTTTAATTAAGACCAGATATCCATGGCTTTGATTAAGTAGCACAGTGCTTGAAAGGCAAAAGAGATGCAGTGTATGAACAAAGCTCTTATAGTAAGACTGAATTCCATTATCCAAAAATTAAAAGTTATGTTTTGGGGGCTTCAAAGCCCCAAGTAGAATATATTAACATGGCATCGCAAAAACATAACAAGAAGAGGCGTTACAAGTTCTAATCTATCATCTTTTGAACTAGTTAGGTATATGTGATAATGCAATTTAAACTTTACAATTTCTGGAGCAGCAATATACAAATAGTTACTTCAAGATGATTTCCTTTGGATGCGCTTCATTTGATCTGTAAGAATGGACATTTTTTGTCAATTAAACTGATCGGTTATAGTGGTTATTCTTCAGGCTGTCAACCACTAGGTCAGAGAAGGAGAGGCACACTTTCAGCACCAAGAATTGGATTGGCCTAGTACGACAACCATGGCCGCAGACACGCTCGGGGAGAAGCTGGCACGGGACTGAGCATATAGGAGCACCTGTGACTTCTGCTGTGAGATGGGGCTGACCAGATGACACCTAATAACAGCTTTATATACATGGTATACTGGATGCAATTTGTCTTTTTCAGTTATTTTTTAAAAGAAATCATTTTATTGGGGGTACTCTTACAGCTCTTATAACAATCCATACATCAACTATAGCAAACATATTTGGACATATGTTGTCATCATAATTTTTAGAACATTTTTGTCCTGCTTGAACCCTTGGTATTAGCTCTTTTTTTCCCTTCCTCCCTCACTTTGCCACCCTTATGGACCCCTGATAATTATAAATTGTTATTATTTTCATATCCTACACTGTCCACTATCTCCACCCACATTTCGGTTGTTTGTTCCCCTGCCAAGGATGTGGGTGAAATGGGGTGGGATCGGTTATATGTCAATCATTATAGTTGGTGCCCCATTTCTCCTCCCTACCACCTCCACCTTCTTCCTCCCCCCAATGTATTGCTATTCTCATTATTGGTCCTGGGATTATGATATTGGGGGGGCGGGAGGCATTAAAGAACTAGGAGTGCTATCTGTTGTCAGTGCTATGCTCTTCCTTCTTGTGACTCTTCTGCCGGGGAATGTCCAATTGTGTACAGATGGGCTTTGGGTCTTCTCTCCAACCCCCATCATTTGCATCAAAATATTTGTTTGTTTGGGTTCTTCTGATATCTGATAACCGATCCGTTGATGCTTCAGTCATGTTTTTAAGATGCATTCTCCTAAGCGCTTGGTGAATCCCTGCAGACCAGGGACCATGGATGTGAACAGCCTTGCTGACATGCAGAAGGCATTGGGAAATGGATTGCTTCAAATGTAGTTAGGTTAAAATTCATCACCCTATCATTTGATCTTCCTTATGATCCACTTAAATCTGCTCTAACATTTTGCTTTAAATTTTTTAAATAGTGCTTTTAATAGTTTCTGGTTTCTTTTCTAATGAGGCTTTTATCTACTTTACTTTGTTATTCTTGTTAGTTTTGTGTGTGTGTGTGTGTGTGTGTGTGTGTGTAACCTTCTCTGTGTGTGAAAACCAGGATAGGTAAAAGAAACAGTAACTGAATTGATGGTTCCTTGAGGATATGTCAAGGGAGGTTGGGGGTAAGTGGGAAACTAATAAAGGGGTATGAAAATGAAAAAAAATGTTTTAAAATTCATTGTGGTGATCATAGTACAATTATTCTTGGGTGATTGGACTTTTGAATTGTATGATATGTGAACTATTTGCCAGTAAAGCTATTGGGGGGAGGGATGCATTCTCCTGTGTGTGGGTATAATTCCTTCATTTTCACTGTTGTGTAATGTTTTGTTGTGTGAATATACCACAATTTACTTACCAGGAGCCCCACTAGTGGATTTTGGTCACTTCCATTTTCTGGATACTCTGCACAGGGTTGCCATGGACATTCTTGCTTGGGTCTTCCTGTGAACATGTGGGATCAGCACCGAGGACTAAGACTGCTGCGTCACAAGCAGAGCACAGGCTCAACTTTATATGATGATGCCCAACTGGGTCCTAATGCAGGCCTACCAAATTATCCTCTCACCTGCAGTTTATAGAGATTTCTATAAATCTTGTAATTCTTCTTTATCTACAAAAGCATTGGAGCAAACTGCAATGTCAAAGATAATTTATTTAGTTATCTTTTGAATTTTGTTTTTAAGAATCTCTCCAGAATGATCTCGTTCATACACCCTTCACACGTCTGTGGCAAATGATATTTACCACATTTTTTGGACCATAAGATGCACCTTATCATAAGAGACACCCAGTTTTTAGAGCAGATAAACAAGAAAAAAAGCATTCTGGACCACATAGTACCAGAATGCTAAAACATTCTGGGGTACCACATCTTCGGGACATAAGATGCACCCACATTTCCCCCACACTTTTTTTTTGGGGGGGGGGAAGTGCACCTTATGATCTTAAAAACATGGTATACGTCCTACTGTTACTAGTTTTTCAGATGTTCCTTTCCAATTAGATTAAAAACTAATTGGGGGCAAGGAAATAGATATCACAATTTCTCCATTCTTTTGTCAAAAACACCCCACTTTTATTTTAGTGAGCCACCTTCTTCCTTTTTTCCATGCTCCGACCCCACCTCCAGGGGTGCCTGGGGCACACTTGGCCAATGGACATGGGACTCCAATGAGCTCTCTGGGCAGTCAACAGGACTCAATTTGGCGGATTTGAATGGGATATACAGGAGAAAGAAGTCTTATTTTTATTTTTAACTCTGGGCCTTCTGGACAAATATTTCATATGCTTAGAGGTGCTGAAGATTATCTTACTACTATTACATTTTCTGGATGATGAATCTAACACAGAAGAAAACAGGACGAAATAATGGAGGAAAAGACTTATTTATGAATGCACACATCCCTTTGCGAAGTTTAGTTGCACAAGCCAATATTTCATTCTCTAACCCTACCCACCACCCACTTGTAAATATCTTGGCCACTTCTGGTGTCTTCACACAGAGCGAGATGAATCAAGACCTACCTCCATGGCCCACGGCTGATCCTTGTGAGGGGCAGATTAGACGAGTTTTCATGAATCTTTACTCTTGAACCTTTTTACCAGTTCTGACAACAGTCATCCCTCCCATTGCACTCCTGCATCCCTGCAAGCTTCCACAAATAATTGCAATGACCACAGAGCTTACAGACCATACTTAAAGTTACGCAGTTTATGAGTGACCAGATTTTAAGCGGGACACCATTGAGTGGGGGGCGGGAGGCGGGGGGTTCTTGATAAAAAAAATTTGGTCTATATGGAGCAACAAAAATTTCATAGAATGCAAAAATAGCATTGCCATATATTTATTTAATTTTAAAACACCATGGTACGGTGGACAAATAGTTAAAGAGCGGGACCTCTGGTCTCCTGCCATCACCCTTTTGGGCCTGCTCTGATTGTTATAAAGTAAGACAAAGCTCGAACTCTCTACAATCAATGCCCAGAGGCACCTCACTCTACCAGAAATCTCCGCTGGGAAATGCTCGGTCGGCCCCTCCATGAGTCAGCACACGGACTAGCTTTTTCACACTGTGTGTGGGGACGGTCATTGTGTCGTCTCGTGCTGTTCTTCTCCTGGTTCCGCTGCTGTTGCTTTGTCCTTGCTTCTTTCCATCTTATTGTTCTTCTGCCGCCTGCCTCTGGGAGCTTTTCAGCCCAGAGATCCCAGGTCAAAGGATGTGTTCTGCTTGGGATCTTCTTGAGGGCAGTCAGGTTTCCATCCCTCACTTCTGGAATGGTTGATATTTAAGCTACCAGGATGGCAAAACTGACCAATCTTCTCATTAGGATGCTGTCCATACATCTTATTTGCATGGCCCATCCCACAAGGATCCATACATCTAATTTGCATCATTAGCAAGATTTCTACTGTATTTGTCGGGCCATAAGTTGCCCTTCCCCCACCCCACCCCCAAAGTTGGGGCAAAATGAGGATTTGGTTCGAAGGTGTGATCTTCCAGAACATTTGTTGATGATCCCATGTGCCTGCTTACTGCCCACTGCTGCTTGCATGCTGTGGGTTGCTGTGTGTTCAGGGGAAGTCCCGCCTCCTGGAGTCTCAATGTCAGTCAGGTCACATGATCGGCACAGCGCACGCCTCTCCTCATTTGTTAATGAAAGTGATGATGGCTCTTAACATTACTGTTGAGTTTGTGCTGTTAAATATTACCGTATTTTGCTTTATTTTAATAAATATTTTAATATACTGGCACTATTGGGTTCAGAACTTTTTTTCTTGTTTTCCTGCTCTAAAAACCGGTGTGTCTTATGATCAGAAAAACATGGCAATTTCTTTGGGACACAAACGCCTTATTTGCATGTTTTCACTGAATCATTATTTATTTATTTATTTATTTATCTTTTTTTTTTTTAGGCATCACTGCCCTGGTGGTGGGAGTAGGAGGCCCAGCCTTTGCTCCTGTGAGCGGGAATTGAACCTCCATCCCAGTGGGCCGCAGTCCCGCGCACAACCACTACGCCACCGGGGCTCAGCTTCACTGAATCATTTTTTGTGAGTTACAATGACTATGGCTAAAAGAAGTACATAAGTAATTGATTGTACTGCGCTACTCCACTTCTGACATATGCCTAATTTGTTAAAAAAAACTGTTAATTACCTATGCTAGGTTTCAAGGTGGAAGAGTAAATATTAATTTTGATTTTCATATGAATTATAAAATTATCATTTTAGCCATTAATATAAACATATACATTGGAAACATAGTTGGCTATGGATACAGTTTTCAAACATCCTCAAAAGCAATCATTTAAAGTGTTTGCTCAGCATGTTAAAAATACTAACCCAACATTCTTGCATTCCACACAGTGTAGCGGGTGCTCTTGTAGAATACCAAAAACAAGTAGGACTTGTTTTGCAGTAATGGATTATATCACCTAATGGAAAAGACAATGCAGTCACCAGAGGGAACGATCCTCATGTTTTGCACAAGGTCGGCTTCTCTGGAGAAGGAACACCAGTGGTGCTTGGTTGTGTTGTCTACAGAAAGAGATTTGTATCATGGAGTGACTCACATGGATGCAGAAATAAGTAAATCCAGTCAGGTTCAAGCCAGGCTTCTCTTGACTCTCGGAAGCTGATAAACAGGAATCCAGATGATGAAGCAGGGGCAGCAGGGGACACCGGCTGTGGTTGCAGAGCCCAGAAGTTGGTTGAATGCATCTACCACTGGTAGTCGACTGACAGTTCCTGGGACTGTCAGACAATACAACAGGAGTTCAAGGTATCAGGTTGGAAACTCAGCACTGACAGAAAGTGAAAGATCAAAGATAATTTGACTCTGCTTATTCTTTTTCTTGCACAGTAAGGCTCATGTCATCAAGGAGATGTCATCAGGCTGTCTCCCAGTTGCTAGGTCGAGGAGCTTCACCCCTACTCTTATCCAGGAGTGTGCAGTTGATATAACGCCCTAACTGCCAAAAGCTCCCAAAACTAACAATATGCACAGGGACAATATAGAGGAGAGAGAGAGAGAGAGAGAGACAGAGAAGAGCTATGTACACCCACCAGTGTTCTGGACTAAATTGATTCCCATTTGTAGGTAGGTACAATAAGAAAGGCGACGAGTCTAGCTGTTTAGTTTAGTCTGAAGAGTATACAATTCTGTGGTCTTTTTAAAGCAACGAGGTTTTGAGTGCTGCAAACATTTAACACATTTGACTGCTAGTTCCAAATGGCCTAATTCTGACTAAAGGAAAGAGGGCAGCTTATATATTGTTTAGCAACCAAGTCTCCAGCATCTCAGATTTTGAGCAGGAAATAAGCAGTACCAATACTTTCCCCCCTCAAAGTAGAGAGCTGATCAATTCAAAGCAGCATGGTTGGCCACCATCTTTGAGCAAAGTACTGCTACCTATTCCTAGCTGGTCAAAATCTGAAGCACTAGAGATTTGGTTACTATGCAGTAGGTGGGGTGCCCTTGTTTCTCTCTGCCCTGAGTGAACAATTTCTACCTAGCTTGAAGTCCTGGTCCACACAGAAACACCTTGGAAGAAAGGCCTGGTGATCTACTTCTAAGCTACCACGTGAAAACCCTACAGTTTCAGTTTGATACACAGGGTGACCAACAATTTATGATAACCCTACAGTTTTCTTTTTAGAAACAAAATGTAAATTTAGGTATGAAGTCATGGAAATGGACCATCATGGCCCCTGAAACTTAAGCTTCATTAACTTCATAGTACATCTGCCCCAGCAGTAGAGACACATTTGAAAGTCTAAGTTGTGTCCAAGAAAGAGCAAGAAGCTTCAACTCCCTCTGGTGGGAGAGATAAAGAAGGGTAGAGAAGAAGGTGACAGTGGCATTGCTAACTGGCGTGTTGAGGTCATTTGCTTTAAGAGGCCTCCAAACTTAGGAAATTAAGTCTGATGATAGTACAGTAGGCAACTACAGCATGTTCCTGAGAAGAATAGTTGCACAGGTAGGGACGTATTTCTCAGTATTCAGTTTAAGGTGAATTAATAAATAACGAAAAGGAGACATTTGAGTTTCCTGGCCTATTTTTAGCAAGAGATTATTTCCTGGCAAGGTGGAGACTAAAGAAACTGAAGCCATATCCAAGAAATATTAAATATCATAGTCTCAGTATTGGGAAGAGGACAGGATTTTAGAGTCTGCATGCTTCCAAGGCCAAAGTGCAGAGTGGTACTGAAGGTATCTGCATGTTTCCTACTTTTTTTTTCATGTTGTAAGGTTCTTGTAGGTCAGAGCTTGAGCTGCAAGGATTCTTTCACTCTTTGCTTTTATAAGTTCACATAGTGATTATCTAATACTGTTTTTCTCTCATATTCCTGTAAATAAGCAGACTTGATGCTCTCCTCATCTGAAATCTTAAGGAAGAATGCTGTGGAGGCTCATAGATGATGTTTGGCAGCACTATATTCCAGTTTCTCTGTAGTTCAGAGGAAGAGTGGCTTCATTTCCAGCACTGGGGACATAGTCTCTTTGTCTCAATGTTCAAAGAATGAAGCATTCAGGTAGTTTTAGCTCACTTATAGTGTGCTTTGGGTGGAGATATAGGCCCAGAAGGAGGGAAGCATGTGAGAATGTTAGGACTGGGGAGAGTGAGAACAGATAGCAACCCCTGGCCTCCAAACACAGAAGGAAGCCTAATTCTCATCCTTTGCATTGGCATCAGGAGACCGCGGTTGGTGCAAACAATTAAGTGCTTGGCTATGAATCGAAGTCTGGCAGTTCCAGTTCACTTGTGGGGACTAAGAAGAAAGGCCTGCCTTTGAGAACACTCTGGAGCACAGGTCTCGCCTGACACAAATGGGGCTGGCTGGTGAAGGAACAGATATCGTTTGTGTTTGTGTGTTTATACGAAAGGACTAAAATGGATGATCAGGGAAATTTTTAGTACTAATATTTTAAATAGACATTAAAAGCATATGCAAAGGCATTTGACTGTGTTGATTGTAACAACTCCGAATGGCATTGAGAAGGACTGGAATTACAGAACATGTAATTGTGCTCATTTGGGACCTGTACATGGATCAAGAAGCAGTTGTGTGAACAGAACCAGGGAGTACTGTGCGACAGGGCTATACCCTCTCACCATACATATTCACTCTGTATGCTGAACAAATAATCAGAAAACTAGGACTTTGAAGAGAAAATGGGCATTTGGATAGATGGAAGGCCTAGTAACAACCTTTCCTGTGCAGAGGACACAACCTCGCTGGCTGAAAACAAGGCGGACTTGAAATACTTGCTGATGAAGATCAAAGACTACAGCCTTCAGGATGGATTGCAACTTAATGTAAAGAAAGCAGGAGTCGGGCTGAGCCCCGGTGGTGTAGTGGTTGTGCGCGGGACTGCGGCCCACTGGGATGGAGGTTCAATTCTGGCTCCCAGGAGCAAAGGCTGGGCCTCCTACTCCCACCGCCTGAGGGCAGTGATGCCTAAAAAAAATAAAAAAGAAAACAGCAATCTTCACAACCAGACAATAGGTACCATTACGATAAGCAGAAAAAAAATCCAAGTTATGAAGGATTTGATGCATTCAAATTGTGGTGCTGATGAAAAATAGTAAGTACCATGGGCTGTCCGAAGAACAAATTTGTCGTAGAAGAAGGCTAGACAGAATACTCTGTAGAAGAGTGACAAGACTTTTGTCTCAAGTATTTTGGATATTTTCTTTCTCTGATAGAGACAGTCCCTAGAAAATGACATCATGACTGATAAAGTGGGGGGGGGGGCAGCGAAAAAAAGGAAAGACCAGTGACAAGAGGGATTGATACAGTGGCTGCAAGAACAGGCGGATGCATAACAGCCATTGTGAGGACAGCGCAGGAAAGAGCGTGCTTCGTTCTGTTGTGCATGGGGTTTTGGCAGGACATCACATGGAGCTAATAACCATAAGTACAAGAGTGAAGACAATATTCTCAAATTGATGATGGAATGATCGCATAATTCTTCTTAATATATTTAAACCATTGAATTGCACGACGTGAATTATATCTCCGTCAAACTGATTAAAAGTAAAACAAATATTAAAAGCCAAATGAAACTTGTTGTTATGAAGTCAATTCTGATCATAACAACTGTAGAGGGCAGAGGAGAATGACCCCCACAGGGCTTCTAATGCTATCATTTTTATGGACGCAGACTGGGCAGCTAATGGGTTCATACTGCTGACCTCTTGGTTAGCAGTCAGGTGCTTAATGGCTGTGCCACCAACCCTCCTTGAAGAAGAAAGAAAGATGTCTCTGTGTGATAGAAAGCGGAAGGAAAGGTACCGCCCTTGCATAGATGTTGACTCATAGAGACCCCCAAAGGACAGCCGTATCATTTGGTCTCCAGGGCTGAGCTCCACAGAAGCAGGCTGCCGAGGCCATCCCTAGTTTCTGAGCAGCAGCAAAGCACTTGACTCACCGCTCCACCAAAGCAAATGTTTGTGTGTGCTTAACATTCTTTCCATGTGATTCTATTTCTTTTGGATCAAATCTACCTGAAAGAATCCATCCATTTTTGATCAAACTTACCTGAACAAAAGACATAAAGCTTTTCTAGAGTTAGTTTTCTCTTGTTCTCTTCAGAGACCAAAATCCACCATCACCTGAAATGTGGAAAAGAGGGTCTGCACTCCATGCCCGGTCTGTTTGCTGGTTCCAGCAGCACTAGTGTCAAGACAAGTGTGAAACCCACCTTGGCATGCCACTGGCTGTGTGGTCAGATTGATTCAGCCCCAGCAGTAGTCATCTTATTATGTGAGATGAAGGCACTGTGGAGGGGCATGAAAGGCATTCCATGAAATCTCAGCTCACCTCCAGAGAGTCTGTCATGGGCTTTATGTTCAGGTGCCTTGATATAAACATGCAAACCAAGCAGACCTTCCTTTTTTGTTGGAGGGGGTGAGGGAGGGGAGCTCAGGGAATTAATAAATTACAGTAACAGGGAATATACCACTAGGGGGGATTGTTAAGCCAGTCTGTGACAAAAGAATGACTTTTAACTTTTGGAAAATGACTGTGGTTTCATTCATTTAAATTGTCATTAGTCAACTTTAAGCAGGTGCAGCACACCAGAACTGGAATTCAATCTTTGTAAGCAAACACCTATCTCTACCTAAAGTGATCAACTGCCTGCAAACATCCCTTTCTTGTTTTAATTGCAAAAGGATTAATGTAGACTTTGAAGTAATAGCTCTTCCCACTTCCTGCTTCCAGAAGCCGCTGTTCCCATAGCATCACTGCAGGTGTACCCCAGAAAGTGGGCCCTGCCCTTATCATATAGGGCCCAGTGTATTTGCGGAGTCCACTGTGGGCTCTGTTCAGAATTAGTCAACTTTCTTATCTAAATTCTCCTAAAACCAAAGCCTAACAAGAAAATCGCCAAGAGTAATTCCCCCACAGTGATTACAGAAGAACAAGGGCTGAGAGCGGAATGTGAGAGACTAGTCTAAAGGGAGAATTTCTCAGACAAAGAGGCAAAACTCCAGATGAGAGAGAGAGAAAGGGGTTAAATGCTGCACATATGAGGATTGTTTAAAGGAAGTACCTGTATTTTTAGAGTTACTTCGATAGCTGGTAAGAAATCTCCCTTGCAGAATTTCAGCGATCACTCACAAATCTGCAGCTAGGAGTCCTCCCCCAGCCAGCTGCAAGGCTTGGTGTCAGCGAGGGGACCCCTGCGTGGGGAAATGCTTATTTGGCAAAGGTGAGGAAGCAGGGGGTGGGGCGAAGGGCACGTCCAAAACGCTCACAATTGTTTCAGTCATTAAACACTGATATTTAATTTGAGTTTAGTAATCCAGGGCCCTATTATTTGGGCCCAGACAAAAAGGAAAAAAAAGGAAGAAGATGAAGAAGAAAATTAAATAAGTATGATAAAAGAGCGAGGAGGGGGCTCCTTCAAAAGCTGCTTTGGGCAAAGAAGGGCAATAAAGGAATCTTTATAACTCCTGGATGGCGGACTAGCCCTCCCCACCACCCAACAGAATGTCCAATTCTCTTCCCTTTTTTCCCCCTCTTCAAGCAAGCTAAAAGGAAAATTCTTCACAGAATCTTAAAGAACTTTTTTTTGACACAACAGCTGCAAAAATCTATTTTCTAAACAAAGATTTATACATATTTATATGAGCTTAATCCAGATTTTTTTTAATAAATCATCCTCAGAACTGCAGAGGTAAACTATATGTAAATACCTCAAGTAATAGGCTTGTAGTGCAAATCGCATCATTTTATCTTCAATTTTGCATTCGTTTTTCTGGCTTAAAGGTGCATCAGAGATATGCATTTTAGCATATTCAGAACACGGGGCGTGAAATTAAATGTTTGACAGAGTGAGAAAAATATACAGACTTTGGAGATGCCTTAAAAATAGTAATTTATGCAGATCTAGAGGAGTGAAATCATTTGCAATGGAGTGACCCTCTCTCCAGGAATTTTGTGCTCAGTGTTCTTCCCTAATCTCCCGCTGTATCTTCATTTCTCATTGAACGAGCCAGTTTTCTGCGGAGCCGTCTTGTAGATAAGGGGAGTGCGAAAGAAGAAGAAAGAGGCCACTCGGTGGGTCCGTTTCCATTGCACTTTTACCCAAGGCAATGGGCAGAATTTAACGGATTCCTGCCAACATATGTTTTTGCCAGATAAGTAAACAGTGTGTGTCGGAAATGAAAAAGCATTTGCAATTTAATGACATTACAGCCCTCAGCTTAGGCTGGCGTGCTGCGAGGCGAAAAGCAGAAAGAGAGAGGAGAGTAGAAAGAGAAAAAGAACAAAGTTCATCTTCCCTTTTGTGCATTTTTATCAAGGAAAATATTACTTCTTCCCCCCTCTTGTTCTCTTTTTCTTTTTCCTTTTTCGGCTTTTTTGTCTCACTCATTTACATTTTTCCCTTTGCTGCCTTTCTGTCCTCTGTTCACTTTTACCTTCTTTCTTATATTGCCACTGACTTATTCCTTTTTGCTCTCCATTGTGCCTCCTTATTCATCTATTTTGGCCATTCACTTTTACCTTATAAGAAGCTGTTTATCCCACAATGTATCTTTCTCCCCTCTCTCTCCTGTGTTGTGCTCCTAGTGCTGTAGCTCATAGGCAACAGGATTGTCTGAGGGATTAAAACGTTTCATTTCAAAGCACTACAAATCTCCTCTCCTGCTCTCAGTCTCTGCTACTGTTTCCTCTGATACTTGTCATTTTATTTCACATTCACGTGGTCTTTAGTTTCACCCCCAGAAGTCACAGCAGCCTGAAGTCTAACCACTGACACTCACTGCCTTCGCATGGGCAAGCTGGTACCACAAGGTCCTAAAAACTGAACCTTGACACCACAGAGGCATATTCTCAACCCCTGAGTTAGTTTTTGGACTTGTGTGGACAGCTGACGTGTGTTCAGGATTGCCTCTCCCAGTGCCTGATGGGCAGGAGAGGCTGTCAGGTAGTTGATAGTTACAATGAACCACCACCTGACCGAAAATGAGGTCCATGTACTGTCGCTGTGTTTCCTCTTGCCCTTTGCTCTTACAGATTGTGGCTAGGGTGGGGATGGTAGTAATTATTGGAATGTGTGTGTGTTGGAAGCTTGTGATTGTAGCTGTGACTGTGACATGTAAGATGATTTCAGAAGTATATTGAGGAGATTGTGTGGAGTGGTTTAGTGCTGTGTCTAACTTTGGAAATAGGCTGTCAGGTAAACATGCTTATTTTTCAGCTTATTTCCCCCCAACAAGGGTCCCTTGCATTTTTATTTCCAGGCTGGTTTTGACCGCCACTTTTACAGATGGGAGTGAGATTTTCCATCTGGTCTTCCTTTTGTGACAAGATAGTTAAATGACCAGGGAAACCCATTTAGGATAGGAGATGTCTTCCCATCATTCCTTGCTGCCTTAAGTTATCCATCTGTCGGTCTAAGCAGCTTCCAAAGAAACAACTTTTAGCACAAGATTAGCACTTGTCATTGCCTTTTAATTTCGCAAGACCAGTTAATATATTTTCAATATGGCATTCAGGAGCTTTGGAACCCCAGCACAGGATTTTTAGCATAAATTCCTTCCTAAGAATTCACACGAGAGTTACTTATGAGATCCCCAGGTGAACCTGCAGGTTGAGCATAATTGAGAGGACCGGTCATCAAATTGCAAGTCCTATCATGGAAGTACTGTACAGGTTCTTAAACGGTGCTTAAATAAAATGCTCTTGTCTAAAGACATGTGCAAGGTTTTACCGTAAAATTACATCTTGCACATCTTCCAGATCTGGCACTTGGTTAGTAAAAAGAAAATCTATCTGGACATAAGGATATAAAGTAGCTGGAGGCGGTAATTTAATCAAGCGAGGATATATTTCAATGTTTTTTCTGGTCTTCTAGGCATTAGCACTTTAAATTCATTATGTTGGTTTGACAGATATATGCAGCCTTAAGGATCTGAAAAATGAAATCCTGGAAGTATAGCCTGCTAGAGGATATATATTGAATTTAAGAGATTAAAATGGTATAACCATTGCAACAGAATGGAGCTTATCGTGTTTCTCATTTTTTTCCCCCACTAAGCACAAGTATTTTGCAGATGTAAAATAAAGTCTTCTCTAATTATAAAACCTGCCTAGCTCAAGAGGCAAAGCTTCCTAATTTCTGAACCAGCGAAGTGGATGTGAGAACCAAAACACTGACTTCATTTTGAGCTGGAAGAAGTCTTCCACTTGGGATTTTCTGTATCAAAAATTTATTAAGGAGAACAGCGCAAGCAGTTCCATGCAGTCTACTACCAGACGCAAGCACCGTGCGTGCTTTCCCTGTTTAAGGCAAATAACAAAAGAGCCAAATTGTAATGCAGGTCTTAACACAACTGAGACGTTGCAACTACTGTATCATTATTCCAATTTAGTAACATTAATGATCTATAATATTAATTCATCATCCTGGAAAATAGGGAAGAGTTGCCTTAATTAACTATATTAAGCCACAATTAAAAAGCCATCCATGCAGTTGTAAAGACTCTAGCGATGATACGGGTTTCGTTGCATTACAGACCTTTTGACCATGTGAGTTTTGCACATTGCTTGGTTACCAAAGCTCCACGCCCGGGATTCAGATACATCAGGGGAGCAGCCACCCACGGAGGTGGCGGCACCGCTTAGACGCCATATCTGCCATTTCCATCGCTAACTGCGGTTTAACACTTTCTTACAGGGAGAATCAGCTTTGAAAGAGGTACAACCTTTTAGCTATCTACTTTAATTCCTCCCAGGAAAGCCAAACCGGGATGTCTAGTGAAATTCACATCTGCCGGACAGACTATCGCCTCTGCTGAGATTAAGGTCATCTTTAAAAGCCACATCTCAAACTGCACAAAATGAACATTTTGATGTTTTAGAATGGAGATCCAGTAACTTGTCAGCTTAAATCCAGGTTGCCTTTCACCAGATGTCTGATAAGTGGGCTAATTCTCCTCTCCACCTCTAAAGTCTCTCCTCACTATTTAAATTCTCCATTGTAGATGGGCGTCTTAAGATCAAAGACACTGTCAGGTGAAAACGAAAAAGGAATTGCGCAAGGCCTGGGAAGCAGCCGCCATGGCAGCCGATTTCACTGTCTGGTCCAAAGGGTTTCCTTTGTCTTTGGTGGGGGACACTGACAACCAAGCTCACTGCCATCGGGCCAATTCCAAGTCAGAGCAGCCTCGCAGCCTGGGGGGCCTGCCCCTGTGGCTTAGCTCTCTTCTGGAATAGAAAGGGGGGTCCGTCCACTGCAGAGAGAGCTAGCTGCTGTCCACCTAGCTGGTGGGTTCAAACAGAGGACTTTGCAGTCAGCAGTCTGACATGAAGTTAGCAGCACTGCACCACCAGGGCTCCTTTGACGGCACAGGTAAAAGACTATTTCCTTTTTGAAGCAGGCATTTAGTAAATCTCCACTTTCCTTCACACCCACCATCATTATCCTGGCATATCACAAATTCTCCCTAAAAGTGCTATTTAGTATCCTGCTTTCTCTATTCACACAACACCTCCTGAAGTACCAGTAGTGGTGCAGCAGCTAAACGCAGGGCTGCTGATTAAAAGGTCAGCAGTAAAAATCCACTTCACAGGGGGAAGATGGGATGTCTGTTCCTGCAAAGATTCCAGCCACAAATCTTCCAGCCCCTCTGTCACACGGGGCTGCTATGAGTGGAAACAACTGAAGACGCCTCAAAAACAGTAACAGAAGTGCACTTACCATTAGGGACCGTCCTTACTCTGGTCAGTCGAGTGACTGAGCAAGTGCAGATGGCAGCTTCCACATCTGTGTCATTGAAAGTAGTCTATGTCAACTGAAAAAGAAAACACATCCCTGAAATGCTCCGACTGTAGAGTTACAGATTTATCCTTGCAAAGATTAAGAAAGGACACTTGTCTATGTCACTATGGTCCTACTCTTTTTGCCCATCAAGCCTGAAGCTCCACTGTCAACCCCCAAAGAACCTGAAACAGTGCAGCTCACATTTGACTCAGTGTTCCTATGAGGAAGAAACTGCTGTGGGTCCCCTCAACAGATTTTATTTTTGTCACATCACCCACCTTTGTTTCAGAGTTATGTTCTTTGCATTTATAAAAACAGAAGTGACACTCTGTTTCCCACAATGGTCCCCATGCCAGGAATGTCTCACAACAGCGTCAGGATACTATCTCACTGTTGTTGCTGTAAACAGGTTGCTCCTGACCCATAGTAACACTGTATACAACAGAATGAAACACAGCTTGGCCCTGTAATACCACAATTGTTGCTACATTTAAGTCCACTGTTACAGCTACTATGTCAACCCCTCCCCCTCTTAATTCTTTTTTTTTTTTTGGCATCACTGCCCTCAGGTGGTGGGAGTAGGAGGCCCAGCCTTTGCTCTGTGGAACTGGAATCGAACCTCCATCCCAGTGGGCCGCAGTCCCGCGCACAACCACTACACCACCGGAGCTCAGCCCCCCTCTTAATTCTTTTGGTTGACCATCTACTTTACCAAGCATGGTGGTGTCCTTCTCGAGGGACAGGCCCCTCCTGATGACATGTCTGAAGTATATCAGCCCCAGGGTCACCATTCTGTCCTCTAGGAGCATTCTGGCTGTCTGTCTTTCAAGACAGATTGGTTGGTTCTTCTGGCAGTCCAAGGCACTTCCAATATTTCTCACCAGCACCATCATTCAAATGCATTAATTCCTCCTCAGTCTTTCTTATTCATTGTCCAGTTTTTGCATGAGTGTTAGGCGATTGAATGTACCATGGCTTGGGTTAGTCCTCCAAATAACCTCTTGCTTTTAACACTTTAAAGAGATTTGTTGGATAAGGTTTGTCCAGTATAATGTATTGTTTTATTTCTTGACAGTTACTAAGATGGGTGTAGATTGTGGATCCAAGTTAAATGAAATTCTTGACACTTTCCATCTTTTCTCTCTTTATCATGATGCTACTATTCAGAGGTGACGATTTTTTTTTTCTCAATGTGGAGGTGTAATGCACATTGAAGGCCACAGTTATTGATCTTCATCAGTGCACCATCTGTATATTTCAGATGGTTAATGAGCCTTCCTCCAAGCTGGACTTTTTCCAGATAGTAAGGCTTCTCAAATTATTTGCTGAGCATACAGATGGAATAAGCATCGTGGAGAGATAAAATCCTGAGGCACACCTTTCCTGATTGCAAACTCTGTAGTTTCCTTTTGCTCTATCCAAACAACGACCTCTTGCTGTATGTACAGGGTAGACATTAACACAGTGAAAAGTTCTAGATTTTCTTTCATTGCAATGCTGTGCACAATTTGTTATGCTCCACACAGTTGAGTGTCTTCCCATAGTCAGTATAGCGCAGATGGATTGGGACCTGTGAGTTCTGTCTGTCTCCATTCCTTTCCCTGGAAGAACATGTTCTTATTTATTGGCAAATCTGTTATCATTTAAATGATATTTGATTCTGACTTGAATAAGTAATATTCTTGAAACAACAACAACAACAACACACATGGGTAGTCACATTTTGGTATTCTCTACTTTTAGCTCAGGTCCACCTGACATCAATAAGGATAATCCTGATTCCACACCCTCTGATTCCACATCAAATATGGTGCAAATAATTTGACAGTCTGAGTCTAACTGGTTTGAGTAGGAAAATGAGATATTCATTCCAGCCTTCCCATTCACGAGGTATTAATAATTTGTTCTCAGACAGAAAACTCTCTACTCTATATATTTTTAAATAATCTATTATTAATTGGACATTATCACATATATCTTGTAATTCCACAGTTCAGTCATGTCAAGAAGATTTGTACAATTGCTACCACAATGAGTTTCCTAACATTCTTTTTCTTCCTGGACTCCTTGACATAATCTCCCTTTCTACTCTGTCTGGTTTACTACCTAAGCAATCAATCTAAACAGTCAGCTAAAGAAGACTAACTCATTTTCATGTTATGTTGGAAACTTCATGATGTCAAAAAGACCTTTAAAATGTAGTATGGGGCTGAACCCCGGTGGCGTAGTGGTTGTGTGCGGGACTGCAGCCCACTGGGACGGAGGTTCAATTCCAGCACTGGGACTGGGCCTCCTACTCCCACCGCCGGAGAGCAGTGATGCGCCCGTCCCCCAAAAAAAGTTATAAAATGTAGTATGGTACCTCACACCATAAAAAAATGAACTCAAGATGCATTAAAAACTTAAATATAAACCCTAGACCTATAAAGCTCACCAATGAAAAAAATAGAGTCCTTAAGTTAATAGCTACAACTTTTTTTTTGTTTTTTTGTTGTTTTTTTTTGTCGGCATCACTGCCTCTGGTGGTCATGGGCGCTACCCAGCCTCTGCTGGATTTGAACCGCCAAGCCTGCGGGCTGCAGTTCCGCACTCAACCACTTATGCCACCAGGGCGCAGCCCTAATAGATACAACTTAAGGACTCTAATACAAGGCACAAACACATTACCAATGATAATGAAGGACATTTACACTATAGAAGACAACATAGAGGATGAGGACTTCCTAAAAATAGGAGACTTATGTGCAACGAGAGATGTCATCAAATAAGTTTAAAAAGAACCCACAGATTGGGGTGGGGGGAATGTTGGCTGTGATACATTGGATAAAGGACTAATGTCTGAAAATTTTAGAAAACTGTAACACCTTAATAAGAAAAACACAAATAATCCAAAAACAGACAGAAAGTAACCAATGCCAGAGAGGATGTGAAGTGATCAGAATGCTCATAGACTGTTGGTGAGATGCAGCCACAATGGAGAGCTGCTTGACACTGCCTGGAAAATGTAAATCGAAATGCCATTTAACCCAGAAATCACTCTACTCTGTAAAAATGAACTGAACAACAAATTAACTCATATAAACTGATATATGCATACCAATGTGTATCTCAGCACTATCCATATAGAAAAGCAACCAAGTGCCTATCTGTGGAGGAGTGGCTAAATAAATTCTGGATCATACATACAGTGGAATACTGTGCACCCCTAAAGAACAATGATGAAATGGTGAGTGAAGTGTGGCTAGTGTAATGAATTACCAAACTCAGTCTACAAAGTGGAACATGCTGTGGCAAGGATGGCTGGTGTCTGAATTGCTCAAATGACTGGAAACCACCCATGGTCTGTGGATGCTTATTAGATTCTCTTTTCTCCTTGCAAAGTCAGACAAGGAGATCGAGTGTCAACCACAAAGACATTTTTACTCTCATTCATAAGAATTTGTAACTATATTTTTATTTTTGTTCAAGTCTGTCTCACCTATGAAGTCTGGGACCATGTGTTGTCTAATGGGGTTCCCCTGAGAAATTAAACCTGGTGCTGCTATTTCAAAAATGCCACAGATGGATGATCTTTAAAAAAAAAAAAAAAAGAAAATTATCCTTTCAGTTAAGGAAGTTAGAAGTGCAAATTCAGAGTATCAGCTCAGTTACTAGGTACCATTGAATTTGTTCTGGCTCCCAGTGACCCTATGTGGAACAGAGCAAGACACCACCCGGGCCTGTCCCATCCTCAAAGTTGTTCTTCTGTTCAAACCCATCGATGCAGCCGCTGTGACAGACCAGCTTGTGGAGGACCTGCCCCTTTGTTGCTGACCTTCTACTTTACCAAACATCATGTCCTTCTCCAGGGACTGGTATCTCCTGAAAACATGCCCAAAGCATGTCTGCTCTAAGAGAAGATTTTTCTATCTCTGTATGTCAATCCACATACAAAGAAAGATCCTTGTCTCCATTCAGAATCTGTGAGGCTGATGCTCCTTGGAGATCTGTGTGTTTTGGCATCAATCTTCCCCCGAGTCCCCTGAGTGCTGGGACCCCAGGTCTAAACACGAGCTTCACTCTCAGCTCTCCTTTCTCAGTTGAACTGAAATCTCTTTTGTGCTAGCTTCTTTCGGAGTGAGAAAACTGCATCCCACTCTAATTGCCTTACAATTGACTAGCTGATCATATCATGAGGATAATTACATCATTACATAACTTCAAAATTACAGCGTCTCACAGCTGCCAAAACATTGAGAGCTATGACCCACTCAAAGTGCTGTATATTTTGGGGGGACATAACTCAGACTATGAAAATTGGTTACAGAAGAAAATGTAATTCCTCAGGAAGTTAAAGGAATTTTGCCAGAACATGTTTTGAGAGTAGTGTTGTCACACCTCAGATCATTATATGCAATTTCGTGCTGTAAGAAGATGTTCAAAGAATTGCATAGTCATCACAAAATTTATCTAATTTAAGTAATTTGGGGATCAGACCTCCTGAAAAGAAAGGTTACGTCCTCTGATTCTGTTGTTACAGTTGTTGAATTGAAACAACCAACATCCATTAGTTACAAAAAGAATTGCAATTAGCTCCTTCAGATGGAAGTGTAAAAATAGCTAATGGATAATAAAAATTATCATAACATGCAACAATTCTTTACAAGGAAAATGGTTGTAATATTTTATTGAGAATGTTAAATTCTCCCCAAATAGCTTGTGCCCATAGGGCAAAATGTGATCTATAGGACCTACACCTGCACAGACATTAAAATTCTTCTTAGGCTGCTCAGAACTCTAGTATGACTATTTCTAACTGTGTCTCAAGGACCAAGTTAATGTTTGAGTGGGTTCCCCTCCTCCCCTCATTGTGTGATTATGCATTTTGTTCTGAACTAAAAGGTGAACCAAAGCCACTGCTCAATGCCAAATTCTATCTGCATCACCAACTAAGTATAATTACAGACCTGGGCTTTGAAATCAGCTGAAGTTTGTTCAAATCCTGGTCATTACACGGGACTTATTAATCTTATTGTGTCCACTGAGTTATGAGATAGATGCTTTCTGTCCTAGGCAATACCAAATGTTGGACTGCACTTGAACAAATTTAGAGCAGACAGGTTAGAGCTGAGTCGATTCAGATTCAATGAAAAGGGTTGGACTAGCAGTTTTGTGGGATATTAGCATGCATTAAGTATACTAGATGATTATTCCGCATTGTTTGTTCTTAGGTCTGTAGCTATGTGACTACAGTTAGAAACCAGATATTTTTCAAGAGTTGTACTCAGACATAAATTTTCTTGTTTGTAATTTCAAAATTAACTTTCAGAAAATTTTACATCTTAGCTTGTTTTGTAATATAGTCTCACCATTGATTCTATCCTATTTTATGTATTTCACCAAAATCACAGTACAGCGAAATCTTTAAAATGTCCATATCTACAAAATTTAAATGCCCTCATGTCAATTATTATAGTTGCATGTCTCTACATAACTCTACATAATATTTTAAGGAAATATAAATAAAGGAAAATGTTAAATAGCTTATTTTTATTATATACAATATATTATAATATGTAACAGATGTAGTAGAAAGTACAAAATATTTCTGCTTTCTATACATATATTAGAGTATAAATAATTTAGCATTTTAACATAATTTAGCAAATATAAAATAAAAGGTAATAGATATATCAAAACTAATAAGTAAGATTAAATTGTACTCAACACTCTCTTATATCCTTCACCTTCATCCTTTTTGGGATCCTCTCTTCCTCTGGGGTGACTCCAGGTGAACCATTGACACTGGGAGCCAACCTCTGAGGTGTAACTGACCTAAGATTCACACAACTTAGCACCCACTGGCTTTCTTCTCACTTCACCTCTGGGCATCTGCCTTCAGGCACAGGAGTCTAAAGAGGGCTTCTGTTAGCACCACATCATGGACTTGCAATTGACTGGGCTGCTTTCTCAATATAAAATCACTTCTTAATATAGAATTCTTACTTACACTTAACAATAGAGATTAAATTGTGTTCATACCAAGCACAGAGTCCACAGATGGATATAATAACACTGAATATCAATGGACTGAACTCAGGCATTAAAAGGCAGAGACTGAGAGACTGGTTCAGAACACATAACTCATTGATCTGCTGCCTATTGATCTGAAACTTACCGATAAAAAGAGATTGGCAATTAAAGACTAGAGGAAAATATACCAAGCACATGGCAATGCAAAAAAGCCGGGGTAGCAAACTTAATCTCTAAAGAAATTGACCTCAAGGTACAAGCAATAAGAAACAAGGAAGGGCTCTGTATAATGCTCAAGGAAACAGTAGACCAAGAATTAGTGAGCATAATAAATATATACACGCCCTACTAGAGACCTGCAAAATTAATAAATACACTCCAAAAGATGATAAAAGAAATCACAGGCTCAACAATTATAGATGGTAACTTTAATACACCACTCTCTGAAAAGGAGAGATCAGGGGAAAAGAAACTTAACAAGGAGGCTACAGATCTAAACAGCACAATTGGATGATGTGACATGATAGATATTTTCAGTTTTCTGCCCAAATGCAAAAAAGATTCATATTGTTTTCAAGTCCACATGACACATACATGAAGATAGCCCACATGCTGGGATATAAGTCGAACCTGAGTAAATTCAAGCACATAGAGATTACACAGACATTTCTGTCTGATTACTGTGCCATAAAGCTGGAAATCAACAAAAGGACGAGAAAGAAAACAAGGGCAAACATTTGGAGGAAGAATAACTCTCTACTGCAAAAGGATGAAATCAGGAAGTTTCTAGAAACCAATGAGAAGGAAAATATGATGTATTCAGACCTTTGGGGTACAGCAAAGGTATTTATCAGAGGAAGGCTGATAGCAATACATGCACACATGAAAAATGAAGAGAGACTTGTGGTTGATATGCTGGCACAAAACTTGCACCAATTAGAGCAGAGTCAACAGAACAATCTATTAATAGCAAAAGGAAAGAAATAATAAAAATCAGAGCTGAGGTACAGGAGAGAGAAAACAATAAAACTATGAAAAAAATTAATGCAGCTAAAAGTTACTTTTTTGAAAGGATTAACAGAATTGATGGACCATGGCAAACCTAACCAAAGAAAGAAAGGAAAAATTTAATAGCAAGGATGAGGGGGGAAATAGAGGACATTACAGCGGAACCTAATGAAATCAAAAGGATAACTACACAGTACTATGAAGGCCTATATTGTAAAGAATTCAACAACTTGAAAGACATGGAGAAATACTTGGAAAACAATTTTTCCCTACACTATCTCAGATGGATGTCAAGAACTTCAACAGACCCATAGAAATAGAAGAAATAGGCAAGGTTATTAAGGGATTGCCAACAAAAAACCCCAACCAGGGTCTGATGGCTTCAGAGGAGAATTCTACCAAGCATTTGGGGAAAAACTTGCACCAATCTGACACAAACTCATTCAGAACATAGAAAAATACAGAAAACTCCCAAACACTTTCTATGAAGCTAGTAAAACTGATACCTAAAGCAAGCAAGAGCAACAAGCAACAAGAATTGAGAACTGCAGACCAATATCTCTATGAATATCGATGCAAAAATCCATAACAAAAATTTTTTTACTTAAAAAAGTCCATACTGGCCAATAGAATACAAAAGCATACAAAAAATAATTCACCATAACTTAGTGGAATTCATACCAGGGATGCAGGGATGGCTCAACATATGAAGGACTATTAGTACTATTCACCACATTGATAGGAAAAATGATAAGAGCCACAGGATAATATTGATAGATGTGAAAAAAGTATTTGACAACATCTAATACCCATTCCTGTTTAAGACACTCAAGATGATAGGAATAGAAGGAATATTCCTCAACATAGTACAAGCTATATATGAAAAACCAACAACCAACATTGTAATTGATGGAGAAAAGGCTAAAACAATTCCAGTGAAAAAGGGGACCAGACAAGGATATCCCTAGGCCCCACTTCTATTAAATATTGTACTGGAGGTCCTAGCTAACAACAGAAGACAAAGAAAAGACATCAAAGGTCTGGGAAAGAAAGAGGCAAAACTATCATTATTCACGATATGATTTTATATGTCAAAAATCCCCCAAACTCCATAAGTGGGGTGTTGGAAGCAATAGAGGAATGTGGCAGAGTGGCAGGATAAAAGATCAAAAACAGAAGTTTATTGGACTTCTGTACACATCAGAAAAGATCACAGAAGAGGCAATTAAAAAGGTAATACTTATCACAATAGGCAAGCACTGAGTGAAATATTTAGGGATAAACCTTACTAGAAAAATCACAAGATTTGTATGAGGAAAACTATAGAACACTATTATAAGAAACCAATAGCAACCTCAACAAATGGAAAAATATCCCATGCTCATGGATTTGAAGACTTAATATAGTAAAGATATCAGTTCTACCCAAAGCACTATATAATGCTATCCCAATATGAATACCATCATTCTTCTTCAAAGAATTGGAAAAACTGATTAACAACTTCATATGGAGAGGGAATAAGCCCAGAATTAGCAGAAAACTCCTCAATAAGAAGAACACAGAGGCTGAGCCCCGGTGGCGTAGTGGTTGTGCATAGGACTGCGGCCCACTGGGATGGAGGTTCAATTCTGGCTCCCAGGAGCAAAGGCTGGGCCTCCTACTCCCACCACCTGAGGGCAGTGATGCCTAAAAAAAAAAAAAGAAGAAGAACACAGAGGGAGAACTTGCTCTTCCTGACTTTAGCAAGTATTATGCAGCCACAGTGGACAAAAAAGTGTGGTGCTGGCATAATGACATATATTCAGACCAGTGGAAAAGAGCTGAAGACCCAGAAATAAAAACATGAGAATACAGGTCACTGATTTTTGATAAGAGCCCCCAAAATATCAGTTGCTGGAGCGAGGTCCAGCAACGATGGCAGGATCAAACCCAGTCCAGGAAAGGAGATGCCCTCTTCAATAAGTGGTGCTGGGGAAAAACAAGGATATATATCTGCATAAAAATGAAGCAAGAAGCTTAACCCACTCCATGTACAAGAATAATCTCAAGGTAGATCACAGAGCTTGGGGTAATCTCCTAAACTATTAGGGCCATTAATGAGGAAATTGGGACAAACCTGAGAATGTTGGCACAGGGAACATATCAGCTTTAAGAAATAGGGAAGGATACAAATATAGAGGAGTCATGAATTGACAAGTGAGATATTCTGAAGATAAATCACCTGTGTGCATTGAAAGAATTCACCAAGAGAATAATATGAGAGCCCACAGACTGGGAGAACCTCTTTAGCAATGACAAATCAGACAAAGGCCTTGTAACTAAAATTTAAAATACTTTGCAAGCTTATAAAAAGAAAAAACCTAACTGCCCACTGAGGAGGTGGGAAAAAGACCCGAAGAGAAGTTTTACAGGGGCAGAAATCCAAATGGTCAATAAACATGAGAAAATGTTTGCAGTCATTAGTTATAAGAGAAATGTAAGTTAAATACCAGCTAATGCACTCAAAGATATCACCTAATACACTGAAAGATAGCACTATTCAAAAATCATAAAGTAACAAGTATTGGAGAAGATGTGGGAAACAGAATCACTTGTCTATCGCTGGTGGACCTGTAGGTATGTACAGCCATTATGGAAATTTATTTGATGATATCTAAAACAGATGGAAACTGAGCTACCATATGACCCAGCAATCCATCTACTGGGTATATGCCCAGAAGAAGAAGAAACAATCTACAGTCAGACATCTGTGCTCCAATGTTTATTGTGGCACCGTTCATAGTTGCAAGGAGTTGGAGACAACCCAAATTTCCATCAACAGTCAAATGGATAAAAAAATGTGGTACATACATATAATGGAGTACTACACATCTCTAAAATGCAGCGATGAATGCATAAGCACATTACCACATGGGAAGAACTGGAGGAAACCATGCTAAGTGAAGTAAGTCAGCACGAAAGGAAAAATACAACATGAGTCCACTGAGGTAAGCTTAAAAAAAAACAAGAACAACCAAAATCGGGTACAGGGGAAAAACTACTATGCACATACATCCCTGGAGTGAGGTCCAGCTACTATGGCAGGATCAAACCAAATCCAGGGATACATATAGCAGCCAGCTAAATAAGAGTGGGAAAGAACGAGGAGAGAATGCATGGATGGGGGGAGCAGATCACTAATCCACCCAAGGGGAGGGTAGTGTTTATATCTCCACAGGCAAGGGAGAGACCAGACTTCCACCCAATGCGTCAAGATGTGAATGCAATATACCGACATGTACCGGGGAACCAATAAGAATGGTCTGGGGAGCTGGCCCCAATCCCAACTATGTGGAACGCCACCCCCTCCTCAGAAGAATGAACATCAGAGGACAGCAATGGTGCTACAGCTTGAAAAGAGGGGTATGTTGGATTAGAGCACATGGGAGAAGAGCAAAGGGATGGAGAGGGAGGAGAGGACATCTTGACCCACCAAGCCCCGAGGATGTTGTTCCTGCTCAGAGCAGACAACGCATGAGGAGGACTGTAGGGTTGGCCTCACCATGGGACACAGGGACCCTCACTAAACCATGATTCTGTTGGAGACAGCACTGGAGATACAGTGTGGGAATAGTGCCCAATTGGGCCCCATCATGCTGGTGGTGAGACACTGAGGGCAGGCAGCAGAGCAGCAGGGGGAGCAGAGTGATGAAACCCCCTGGAAATACCAAAAATAGACTTGGGAGACTAGAGTGTGGGATCCCATCAGATTCAACTGGAAAACACTCATAGTGGTCAACAAATAGACCTTGAGCTATTTATAGACATTTCCATTTTTGTCAGTGGCTTTCTTTTTGTTATTGTTAATTTGTGCTGCTGTTATTGTTTTGTTGGTTTTGACTTTCTTTGTTGTTTTATTTTGCTTATCTGGTTTTTGCACTTATTAATGTATCTGCATGTATATCTAGATAAGATGGGCAGGATAAATAACTCGGAGATGAAGAGAATGGGACCAGTGGTATACTGGGGGTATCCCGGGTTGATGGTGGTGTTATATACCGGTGAAGGAGGAGGTGGGAGAAAGGAAGGGGGGTGGGGAACCAACCCAAGGACAAGGGAACAACAAGTGAAATAAAATCAATGGAAGGAAGGTCATAGGATGCCTAATGAGGCTCAATCAAGGAAACTGTAGCAGTGAAGAATTACTAAACCTGATTGAAGGTTGAACATGATGGTGGGACAAGAGGGAAGCAAAAAGGAAATAGAAGCAAGAACCAGGAGGTAAAGGACATTTTTAGATGCCTAAATACAGGCATGTACATATGTAAGCATATATATAATGAGAGGTGAATAGAACTATGTACTCATATCTATATGTTAAGAATTAAGGTTGCAGATGGACATTGGGCTTCCACACAAGTAAACCCTTAACACAAGAACACTGTGTTCTAACAATCCAGCATTCTGTGATGCTCACCTTCCTGAAAAGTTCACTGAGAACAAAATGGGAGCATAAGCAAATGTGCTGAAGAAAACCAGTGTCCAGCTATCAAAAGATATAGTCTTTGGGGTCTTTATGGCTTAAAGATAAACAAGCAGTCTTCTAGCTCAGAAGCAACAAAGCCCATGTGGAAGAAGCACACCAGCCTGTGTGATCATGAGGTGTTGGAATCAGGTATCAGGCATCTAAGACCCAGAATAAAACCATACCCAAGGTGTATGGGAGTGGGGGTACATGGAGTGGAGACCGAATGCCCATCTGTAGACCATTGAATATCCCCTCACAGAGGGATCACAGGGAAGAGATGGTCAGTCAGACTGCAGTACAGCACCAATGAAACACAACTTTCCTCTAGTTCTTTGGTGCTTCCTTCATTCCACTACCACGATCTCATTTCCACCTTACAAGTCATATTAGACCAGAACATGCACACTGCTACAGATAAGAGCCCGCCACACAGGTAATCCAGGATAGATAAACCCTCCATAGACAATAAGGAGAGTAGAAATACCAGGAGGATTAGGGGAGGGAGGGGTGGGGAGGAAGAGGGAATCGATCATAAGGATCAACTAGAACCCCCTCTGAGGGGAATGAATAATGAAAAAGTGGGTGGGGGGTAACAGAGGATGGTGAAAGAAATGGAAAAAATAGTCTATAACTTATGAAGGATTCCTGAGGGAGGGTGGGGGAAGAAATGGGGAATAAATATTAGGGACTCGAGTGGGAAGAAAATACTTTGAAAATGATGATGGCAGAATATATGCTTGACACACTGAAGGAATGTATGGATTGTGGTAAGAGATGTAAGAGCCCCTGATAAAAGTATTTTAAAAAATCAAAGTTTAAATACAAATTGTGTTCAGATGACAACCTGTGGTTTGTATATGAAGGTAAATTTGAAAAGTCATGCTACTCAGGTTACAGTTCATACCAGAATGGGTTTATTCCAGAGAAGGTGTGCTTTATCTGTGGTGGTGATGAGTGAATGGCTGCAGACAAGTTTGCGCAGTCTCGCACTTGTCTAGTCTCCTGGGGGACCTTTATAAGAGAAGTCGCTCTTTGTGCCATCGGGGAGAGTTTCTGAGGTCTATGCTGGTATCAAGTTTTCAATAAAACTCAAGAGGTCATTTTTCCTAATCAGTGAAATTTTGCAACAAAGTCCAAGAATGCTGCCCTGCATAAGACAATAGTCTTTAGAAAGACCAAACGTGTTCTTGGTGTTTCTTTGTTTGTTTTTAGAAACTTCATAAAGGCCATCAAGATGGATCCAAGGCAGAGTGGTCAATTTAGAAACTTAGACTTCCTGGAAGGCAGTCACACTTTCTTGAGTCAATCACATGGATTACTGTGAAGCTTTAACAAAATAGAAAGTGCATTGGTGTGAAAAAGGTCAGGACAGTTGCAAAGAGGATTTTTTTTTTTTTTTGGCTTTTGCGGGCATCTGCCCTCTGGTGGTGGGAGTAGGAGGCCCAGCCTTGCTGCTGGATTTGAACCTCCAACCCAGTGGGCTGCAGTCCCGTGCACAGCCACAACGCCACGGGGGCTTAGCCCAGGATTTCTTTTGCTTAATCATGGTAATGCACCTGCTCATCCTTGGGGATTCTTTGTGTATTTCCTTGGGGACCCTTCCCCATCACCCTCCAGTCCTGATCGTGCCCCTTCGGACTCCCGTTCGTTCCCCAAGTTCAAAGGATATTTAACAAAAACAAAAAAAGTTTTGGAGGCTCCAGAATCTTGTAGCCCAAAATAAAACAACCTGCAAGAGAAAAACTTCCAACTACAAAGAGGGAAAAAAAAAAGAAAAAGCTCTAGATTCAACCAGTTGATCTTCTTGCTAAGCAAGTGCAAATGAACTTATGCTTATTTTCAGGGTGCTGAAAAACTTTACAGCGAATCGCCCCTCCCCAGTGCACTGACAGGACACGACCTCGCTTCACATCAGAGGAACTTTCACACGAACCGCCTGCCTTTCTCTGGGGTGGTGTCTTTGTCGTGGTCACTGAACTCCAGGCTGGATTCTACACCGCTTTTCTCTCCAGCAGTGGCGGCAAGATGAAGGACTGTCCTTGGAGTGTCCCTTTGGACCTGTTAGCATCCAGTTCCTTTCTTGGTTAGAGCCAAGGATCAAATTAGATCAAGTACTGAGTAGTGCTTGCCCAAGGAAGTGGAGTGCCATGACTTGAGTGGTTATTTTGTTGTTCTTGTTGTTTTAAAATCATTTTATTGGGGGCTTGTAGAACTCTTATCACAATCCATACATCAATTGAATCAGACATATTTGTATGTTTTGTTTTTAAAAAAGCAATCACTGTGAAAAGAGATCTATGAGCCCTCAATAAAAGGATTTTAAAAAGACTGTTACCCACGCTACACCATGATTCAAGGTTAAATTGCATTTATTTGTAACTACAAATAAATATTTCACACACACATGTACACACAACAATCGCTGTGATATCTGCCTCTATGTAAGGAGTAAGAAGCAGAGATGAGGGTGAGTTTGTGTGTCTGTGTATTTAAGATGAAGATTACTGCAGCGTCTCCGTGTGCCAGTCCACTGGGACAGGTAAGGAGTTTCACATGGAGAAAATTCTTTATCTCACGGACAGATGATGTTCATTTATTCTCAAATTAGTAAATCAAATGTAATGTTATTGGAGATACTGTTTTTACTGAAAGTAAATGATTGTTTTCCATACATGATGATATGTAATATCTAATATATAGAGTCTAATATATAGAGATTTATATATCATGAACACTTTTAAATGCATTTTATAATTAATATGGGTGCATAATTTAAAAAATACAACATAACATAAAGTGAAAAATTTCTTCCCCCCCCGATAGTTTTATTGGCATATAATTCACATATCATACAATTCAATAGTTCAGTCATAGCATCAAATCAGTTTAGAACATTTTCTTCAATCTTGTATTCATAGTTGTACATAATCTTGTACTCCTACTTCTTCCCCTGCAATGTTCCCAAGGAACCATTAATATAGTTACTGTCGGGCTGAGCCCCGGTGGCGTAGTGGTTGTGCGCAGGACTGCGGCCCACTGGGATGGAGGTTCAAAGGCTGGGCCTCCTACTCCCACCACCCGGACAGTGATGCTCTAAAATATATATATATATATAGTTACTGTCTCTATAGGTTTGTCCATCCTGGATTTGATATACAGAAAAGCATCTCAAAAATAAACAACTAACAAGCATAACAAATAAAACAGAAAAAAAAAGAATTTGCAAAATATTAAAAATTAGAATAAATTAAACCTGACCATAAGGAAAACCATATGACAGGAAAACCATAAAACCAAATCCTAACCCCACTGCATCTGTTGCAGTCTGCATGTCAGCAAGGCTGTGCACCTTCTGCTCTGTGCTCCAGGGGCTTCATCCATGTCTATTTTCCCTTTGCTTAAGAAAATTAACTGAAACGTCTTTAAAATGGGTCTAAAAGTAGATCAAATGATAATCTATTACATTTTGACCTACTAAGCCTGACATAATTGACTTTGCAATGCTTTCTGTCTGGTAACAGGGTAAAACACATCCTCAAATATGATCAGAGGAGATCACTGCAAGCTAAATTCATGTGTGAACCCTGGAGGGAAAGATTTCTATTCTCCTCCACTTTATTTGCTACCCTTCCTTGGTGACTCTTTTGCTTCTTCTCCTTGTTTTGAAAACAATCTTTAAGTTTGGAGACAATCGCATCCACACCACCGATCCTGGGGTAAATGAGCTGAAGAGAGAGCTTGGGGGCGCTGCGCAGTCCGTTGTGACCCCTGGCGTCCTGATGCACAACAGAGCAACTGGCCTGGCCCTGTGTCCTCGTCCTCCAAACGCTCTGCAGCATGTCTGAGTCTACTGTTGGGGCTACTGTGGGATTCCCTCTCCCCTGGGTCTCCCTCCACCATCACCCCACCCCACCCTCATTGGCCTACTTTACCAAACATGATGTTCTTCCCCCTCCACTAATTGATTCCTGATGACATGACCAAAGCAAGTGATGAGACTGGACAATACTCCATTGTGTCCAAGGATTTCCAAGGCGAATGTTCAGAAGTAGATTATCAGGCCTTTCTTCCTAGTCTGCATGACTCTGGAAGCATCCCTGGAACCTATCTACCACGAACCTATCTACCAGGGCCATTGCCCCCGCATCCCATCAACGTGTACATCACCACTCTATGAGGATGAAGCAACCCTTGGGTTGTAGTAACGTGTGTTTCAAACCCAAACCAAAATATCAAATCCACTAGCATTAAGTCGATTCTAACTCACAGCGACCCCACGTAGGGTTTCTGAGACTTTACAGGAGCAGGCAGTCTCGTCTTTCTCACTAGGAGTGTCTGGCCTGTTTAAACAGCTGACCCTTGGGTTAACAGCCCAATTCTAATCCACAGCGCCACCAGGGCGTCATAAAGCTGTGAATTTCTCGGTTCGTAGTTCATCTCACTACTGTCCCATGCTTATCTTAAGTCTCAGATCCTTGTTAGAATGCGCCAAATTGCACCTATGCAAACGTAGAAGTCATCATGCTTACATGGGAAGCGAAGTTGAACCAGCTAGGTCAGAACGTTTTGGATTGTGACTTGCTCACTAGGTGGCGCTCACGTGCCTACGGGGCTTGGGCTGAGCCTTGGCAAGTCCACAGGTGCGGCACAGGTTAGCGGGCAGCACACGGTTACTATGGAGACCACCAAGCTTACGCACAAGGAGAGGCCTCCAGGTTTTCTTCTCTGCAAAGAATGTTTGCTCTCCTCACAGGCCTTCTCTGTGATATACATGGCCCACTGGAGTAGAATCACGGTGGTTCTTTCTTTAGACTAGAAGGCATATTCTGTAGCTTTTTTACTGTGGGCAAAAAGTTATCATACCAAGTGTTGATTTCGCAGGTGGCAGGAACCCGGGATGAAGGTAATGTGATAAGACGAATTTTCAGAAAACAGGCATCACATGAATTATGTGGAGGTTGCTCCCCCATCTTCTCTGAGGACCTTAATGCCCATTCAATAATGCAGAGCTTTTTAAAGATACTGGAGAGGCATGAGTCTCTCTTGTAGGCATTGATATGACCCCCTCCGCTGTAAAGGGGTCAAAATGCTTTAAAAAGTTTTATTCTCACACCCATAGCTGAGGAAGTAGAATATTATAGATGTGCCTAAAATGAATAACAGAGCCATTTCCATCTTGCCAAACAACCCTATTACAAAGTCAAGAAGTCCAGCAGGGAGTAGCAGAAGGAAAAACATGCTTAAATCAAGTCAGATTAAAGTTGGAACGAAACTAGTCAACTTCTGAGTTTTATACCTATGACAATAAGTTGTCCACGCGTTAACTGACCAGACATTTGTCGCCACCTGCTATGTTCCTGTGCTGCCAGGGAAACAAAAATTAATGAGGTCATCCTCAGTGGAGGAGTGGGCAAGGGGATACGTCAGGCAGTGTACGATATGATAAAGAATAATAATTTATAAATTATCAAGGGTTCATAGGGGCACGGAGAGGGAGGGGAAAGATGAAGAGCTGATGTGAGGGGCTAGAGTGGAAGGCAAATGCTTTGAGAATGATGACGGCTGCAGCATGCGAAGGTGCTTGACACAGTATATGTATGTATTGATTGTGATAAGCATTGTACGAGCCCCCAATAAAATGATTTATTAAAATAAAAAATTAATCAGACCAAATTTAGAATCCAAGGAGTTACTGTCTGAGAGGAAACAGAATTTCCATCCAGAACTCTTTGTTTGACTCCTGTCCTTCCCACAGCCGTCACTTCTGCTCAGCACCAAGTCTCTCTCCTCTCAGGAAATGGTCCATTTGTATCAAGCACCTGCCCAAATTCACCTCTTTGGAGATACCTTCTAAATCGGATTGTACCCTTAAACCACATCTCCTATTGTCTCCAGAATGGCTCCTCAGTGAGCATTTACCTGCTTCCCTTGCCTGAAGAAAACCACAAGTCATAGGAGAGTCCTGTGGACCCTCTGCATTTTCTGGAGCAGTCTTCTGGGCCTCTGGAGCTCGCTGCAGTGTGTTCTCAGGGCTCATTGACTGCTGGAATGGTTTTCTGTGTTTTATGGGGAGAAATAGAGCAAGCAGGTAGGGCTGGAGGGTACCTGCCAAGTCCTCAAAAGCCCCTCCGTGGCTCTTCTCATGGAAAGCATTTGAGTAGTGATGTTGAGACTTAAGGCAATTGCAGAAGTGACCATCTGTAGCTCCAGCTTCCAGGAACAGCACTTAACACACCAGGGGCCCAGATTCTGTTCTCAAGAGAAAAAAAATCTCTCTTCAAACACATGGTGTTTCTGTGCTTATGATTTTGTTTTTCAATCTCAATGGTCTTCTCCAGCAAGTGGGAGAAGAGGCCTGAGAAGATAGGGAGGAAACATCTCTACAGACAGACTCTAAGGAGGACTCACAGTCCTGTGACAATATGTGTGGGACTATGACCACCCGGCCTGCGCATGATTCCACAGCCACAAAGAGCACTCTTAACTCCAGCAACTTCTCAAAGACACTTGGCTGCAGTGAGTTAGACAGTGAAGTGGGAATTGAAAGACCTTTGAGGTGCAAGGCACTCAGGCCAGCATAAACGAAGAAGACTATCTGCGAATATATTTTTAAACCACCAAAACCTCTTTGGAACATCATGTCTTCTGAATGAAAATACCAAAATATCCAAGAAGAAGCTTAAAGCTTCTTCTCCTGGCCTGGTAGACAACCCCCCGCCCATTGTGTCTCTAACACATCATAAAGAAGGGTGCTTCAAACACCCATCGTCTTAGTGGAAAATCTAGTACTTTGTACAGCCCCATTACCACTCTCCGACTCTACATGCTCAAGGCACTCTCTCCTTGGATGCACCCATCTCTGCCCAGGTGGATACATTTTCCCAGCATCTCTTCCTCTTTAACTGTATCTCTTTGGGAGTGACTAACTTTAATTGAGCATCTATTCCACACCAGAGAAACTTCCTTGACAATCTGACCTTATCAGTTGCCAGCGTGAGTTGCCCGCAATTCAAAGGGGACACACACACACACACACACACACACACACACACACACACACACACTCTATGGGTAGTCCCTGGTTGCCACAAAGTTATGATTCTCTGGTGCTTGCTTTATGTACAACTTATTGATAGTACCATGTAGACGTGTAAGCATTAACACATTGGAGTGTACATACAGTGTTTCAAACCCCCAAAGATCAAGAGAGACTTTTTAAAGATTATGAAAGAAAATAGAGTACAGGCTTACAATGGAGTCTCAAGAGGGGCATCCAGTCCTGAGGCAGGGCTCCCCTGGAAAGCAGCTTTTCCTTGGCATAGTCTAGCTAAATCGGATCATCCTTGGTGCTCATTGGCTGGCAGGGAGGGGATGGTGGAATGGTGGAAATGGTGTTTATAAGGAGAAGAAAATATAAATATTGTGGGGCAATCCTGATCTTAAGACACAGCACTAAGTAGACAGAAAATATGTGCAACGCTGACTAGTGATTCTTGATAAACTAAGAGCAAGGTTCTGTGTGTCCCCAGAAACTCTGAAGAGGGCACGGAAGTCCGAGAAGGAACCCTCAAAAAAGGCAGGGAGACTTGACTTGGGCCTCAGAGAATCCCCACATGTCCATAGCGGGTGGAGGAATCATTCCAGGTGCCATACATGCCGAGTAGCCTCCTTCAGGACTGTGGGGAACTCGTGGGCAATAAACTGGAAATGTGGATTGGAGCCAGATAGTGGAAGGGAACGAAGGAGCTTGGACTTTATCCTGGTGGTAATGAAGAGATAATGAAGATTTTTAATTAAGGGTTTGGCATGATTAAATGGTGTTTTAGGGAGATTACAGTGGCAGCAGTGAATTGGAGGGGAAGAAAGAAGTAAGCGATTAGTTGGGAGGCTAGTCTAATTGCCCAGGCTTGAAGTGGCAGGCAGGGGTCTGGGGGCAATGGGAACAGAAAGGAAGGGTAGAGGGTGGGAGATAGTGCAAGGGACTGCCCAGCACGCTTGGTGACTCACGGGCCAAAGGAAAGAAGGTGCCTCTCACTGGAGGTGTGCCTCTCAGAGGGAAGGGGAGCCATTTGGAGAAAAGGGGAGGCTAAAACCTTGAGTTGAGTGAGCTTTGGGGTGACTGCAAGGCATCCAAATTCAAATGTCTGGGATATCCCACTGCTGTCCCTCTGCAGAGAATGGAAACTCAGTGATGATGTAGTGATGATAGAATGTGAGCATTTGGGGATGTGTCCCTACATATCAACAGGAAGAAAGAATTCAGGTCACAATTTGAATATTGAAACATCTGGTAACCGCCTTTTTAAATGCATCACCCAGCTATTGCCCACGGGTATTTTCTGAAAAGGAGTTTCCTCGAGCTTATTCCCCAGGGTTCCAATGTCTTTCTTCAGGAAGGCTCAGCCTTGATGTGTAATAGAGCTCATCTACAGAATAAGTTCCATGCTGGATACAGCAGTGACCACTGACGCTGTGTACAAAGAGCATTGTGACTGCTGCATGATTCCAGCTGAATTGCACAAGAGTCCTCAGAATCCTCGGAGGCCTCTTGCCTAATTCTCTCATGCAAATTATAGGGAAAAGGGGTTTCCAGATTTCACTTATCAGGAAAGTGCATCCTCTGAGAAAAAGGCATGGACAAGAAGAGGCACACGCTTCCTTTAAAGTGCACTACATAATGGTGGCGTGCAGCCACTTGGAATTCCACCAGACCAAATGCCAACTGGCATGTTCCTTCAGAAACAGAATGTTATGGACAATGTAACCAGGGAGAAATAAAACAAGGGGCTTTGGATGCCCCCCTGGGGAGTGTCGCTCCCTCCACCCAAAGCCCTGCCAGCAGGGCTCGGACGCTTGCTGCTTGGCTTGCTCTGTGCATTGAAAGAACCGAGCGAATCAGTCACGCGAAGAGTAAGGGAAAACCAGTCTTTAACCTACACCCCAAGTACTGGTAGACTGTTGTCTTCCACACCCGAGAGAGAGATTCTTCTTAAGTTAGAGATGCACTGAGTAGTTCCCGCCCCTGCCTGAGACCTGCAAGACATAATTTGGCGGCTGGTAGTCCTGTGGGGGAGGCATGGGGCTGTTCATCACAAAGTCCACAGTTCAAACCCAGAGAGCCTTCTCCAGGAGAAAGACCAGGTTTTCGGCTCACAGAAAGATCGGCGGTCTCAGAAACCCCACATAGCGCTGCTGAGTCCGGATTGAGACAAGGACAGTGAATGTGGTTTGGGTTGATTGTGGTCCTTGAAACTAGGAGGGCGCTCCATGGCATATTTCATGGGGGGTGAAGTTGGGGGGATGAGAGCCGCAAGAGCAGCATCTGTTTCTGTCAAAACCATAAAAACCGACCAGTGGCTCCGAGCTGTTTCTGATGCATAGTGACCCTGCAGGGCAGGGTAGAACGGCTTCTGTGAGTTTCCTAGGCTCTAAGTCCTTACGGGATTAGATAGCTTGGTCTTTCTCGTGAAGCGGTTGGTGGTTTCAAACTACAAACCTTGTGGTTAGTAGAGCAACACCTAACCACTAAGCCACCCTTGCTTCGGTCAAGAGACTTACAATACCACTTCTGGTTATCACCGGGCCCCAAGGACCTGAGAAACCCAGGAGCTGATCCCATTAGGAAAGCTCTTGCTCTGGTAGGTCTGAAACTTCCAATCCCAGTTCTTGAGTAGAGCGGGACACACCCTGGCTCACAACCAAGGCGGTCAAGAACGGTGGTGCTTACGTCCAGAAGAGGTGGGTCTAAGTGGGGCTGATGGGGAGCTGACCGACTTCCTGCTGTCAGACCCTCAGGAGTCAGGAAGCATCTGAATTTAGCAACATTTAAATTTCTTAATGTTATGCACACACACTGAACTACAGAAGTTAAAAAGGATCCTCTCTGGGAAGTATGCTTCATTTGTTATCAGAGCTTTTCTTGATAAGAAAATAAAATAGGTACCATGAGTTATCAAGGAGTTCACTACACAACTCAGCTGACTTGATAAGGTTGAGAAGGGACAGCTTCTTCCTTTAGCTCCTGGAGGAGAACAGGTTAGCATAGTTTTGTTGTAAATATAGAGTGGTGGGATTAGGTGACCTTTTGGGGACTTTGTAGCCCTGTGCCTCCGAGTTTTAGGGTTAATATATTCAGTCACTATGCTCGGTTCCTGTGTTTGCCATCGAACTTAAACACTGCCTCTTACCCAGGCCCTTGACTATGGGATAAACTTATAAATCCATTTCTCCTGAGACGCTCCAAGAATCAGAAACAGGAGAACACATACACATACAAGTTAATTTTTAATTAAGCGGTTCTCAAACTTCTGGTTTATGTGAGACTTAACTTTCTCTCTACTTAAACGATAAGGTCGTTGGGTGGTTCAAACACCCCCAGTAGCACTGCATAAGCAAGGCCTGGTGAACTGCTTCAGGAAAACCCAATGGAACTCTGTTTTATAGTGTCACCCTTGGGTTGCCATGAGCAGGGATTGACCTGAGAACCTCATGTTATTTAAATGAAAAGTGCTTCCTTTTTGTAGTAAAGTATATACAACTATGTACTTCTCCTATTTGTCAGGCGCCTCGTATATGAAAACATTATATAAAGAAACCTAATCTTGAGTCCTTCACTGAAACCGAAGTTGATAACGCAGGTCTGTGTTTGCTTTCCGCACAGAAACAAAGGTTAGAAACGGATCTTTTCCTGCAGTCGTTCTTGTTGAAAGCACACGCTGGCCTTCTCTCTGATTGCCACGCCACCCTTTATAATGAATCACAACAGACACGGCAGGGGCTGGAATGTTCCCTTGACACACGACTTTACTGCTCTTTCTGTAACTGCTGAATTATTAGCATGCCACAAGAATACAACTGAAAAAGAGGCATGTGTTTTTAAATGGCATGACTCCAAAGGAGTAACGTTTGCTAAAGTTACCTGCAATTTCTCCTGGATGTGAGCTTAAAGCCCTCAATCCTGGGAATGGGTCGCCTCCTCCTCATGGTTCCCGGAAGGCTGCACCGTGATATGAACAGTCCAAAAGAATGTGTCCAAAACGTGGCACACTTTCTCCGTCTTTTTTTTTTTTTTTTGGTGGGGGGCATCACAGCTCTCCGGCGGTGGGAGTAGGAGCCCCAACCCCACTGCTGGAATTGAACCTCTGTCCCAGTGGGCCGCAGTCCCGCGCACAACCACTACGCCACCGGGGCTCAGCCCTCACTTTCTCCGTCTTTAAGGAGGAAAAATGATTGGCAAGTTACTTTGGAGGCGCTAACATTGGGATGGGATTGAGATGAAGAAACGGTTACATACTTTAGAACAGCCGTTCTCAAACTGTAGGTCGCGACCCCTCTGGGGGTGGAATGAACCTTTCTTTCACAGGGTTGCCTAAGGCCATTGAAAAACACCTTTTCCTGATGGTCTTAGGAACTGAGACGCCTATCTATGCATCTTTAGGCGGGGCCGCCCACAGGCAGATGCCCCACATGGGGGACCTCGGTGTGAAGACTGTTACCCATGCTACACCAGGCTTCCAGACAAAATGTCATTTATTTGTCATTAGAAATCAATATTTGATAATATGTGATTACATATTGTTTTGGTGATTAATCACTATGCTTTAAGTATGTTTGAGTTGTAACCATGAAAATACATTCTGCATATCAGATATTTACATGACAATTCATAACAGTAGCAGAATGAAGTAGCAATGAAAATAAATTTATGGACACCTTCAAAAATAATTTTAGGGGGAGGGTCACCACAACATGAGAAACTGTATTAAAGGGTCGTAGCATCAGGAAAATTGAGAACCACTGCTCTAGAACAAAAGGTAATGCGTTTGTGGGGTCTCTGTACATGAGTTGCATGAACGAGTATGACTCCACAGGCTACTCTAACTCCAGGAAGTGACATTGGCACTGGGAAAAACATCACACTGTCTTGTTAAATACAGCAAAAAACAAATGACCTCAGACTCAGGAATCCTGACACTGCTTTTTAAAAATGAACTCTGTGTGAGGGGCAAGAACTTACTTTCGGAGGGAAAGCTGGTGGCAGAGGCTGTTCGTAGGGAGCGAACAACCGGCTTCTCACCCCACTTATGTTCAGCGTGTCAGGAGATGAGACATGAACACCAGAGTGGCGGCCTGTGGGCTTACCCCTGCTCACCCCTACTGGTGGATGTATATCCATGATGTGACTTGGAGCTGCTTTTGTTTCCCTCCCATCAGACAGCAGACAAGAATGGTTTTAAAGATTGCTTGAAATGCCTGGGAAGGTTTTGGGGACAGGTTTGTCAAAGTCAGCTGCACACTTGAATGGCAGAGTTTAAGTCAGGTTCCACCAGTGGCTGTGGAAATCCACTCCGACTTCACATGCTGGTGCCAAGAAAGCACTGTGTGTGGGGGGGAGAGGGGGAGGGCGAGGGGAGTGCTTTCCCCGGCAAGTTCCAGGAGCGGCCTCCCTTGAGTTCGAGGATGACCATTCCTCCTGTGTCCTCCTTTCTCATGCCCTTCTGGTCTTTCATTGCAAGCAGCATTATCCTGGTACATTGCAAAGGGCAGGACATTACAGGGATTATGTTGACCGACTGACTGGTTGCAAACCCCAGCTCAGGCACCTGTTAGCTGTGTTACCTTGGCTAGGTACTTAACACTCTTAATCCACCTGTATTTTCAGGATTCATCTATTTTACGAATGCTTACTGGACACTCCAGATGGAAGGGTGAGTATCCTGTTCCATGAATGTCCTGTTCTCGTGGAATTTCCATTTCAGTGGGGTGGAAAAGGCTATAAACAAATAAATTAAGATGTTGCTGTTGCTACAGGACATTGAGTGATGCCAACAGTTTGTGGTAGATTGCTATCCTAAACATTGGAGGTGGTGCCATGCAAGAAAGGCCTGGCCATCTAGTCCTGTAAAGATTACAGTTCTACTTGGTAGCACATGGGGCAGCCATGTGTTAGCATTCCCTCTGCCACAGTTTGGACTTAGCTTTTGTTATTCTTGTTGTTGGTGATGGTCAGAGCTAAACTTCAATTCCGGGCACTCTTAGGTGTGACAGATCATGTCACCTGATCCTATGTCTTCTTCCTAATCCTTTGTAATAGTTGTATTGACGTGCATTTCGCCTATCCTACAATTTAACCATCCAGTCATATTTAAGAGAGCTGTGTAATCGTCACCACAATCAATTTCAGAACATTTTTATTCTCATACTCATTGCTGTTAGTAACCCATTCCTCCCCAGCCTCCCCCGCCATCCATGCTCCTGTTCGGTTGCTGGCACTGTAGCTTTATCTCCATTGTATTACACATACAGATACCATTTTCATAAACAAATAGGAAGAAAACACACACACACACACACACACACAAAACAACCCCAGCAATGATTAGACATAACAGAGAAAACCTTCAATCAAAAGAAAGTGGGAAGTATTAGAAACAAATTTAGAATGAGCCTAAAGCGAAATTGAAGGATAAGATACCACATTTTAACCTAACCGTGTCTCCCATGATTGACTTTACAATGCTCTCTGTCTGACAGCCAGTCCCTTTGTATCCCTCGACTGTGGGTAGAGGGCACGCCCCAGGCTTAATTCATGTGTGGACCCTGCAAATGCATTTTGGGCTTTCACTGTCATCCATGGCCCTTTGCAAACCAAGTATCTACAACTTAAGCTCTGATGCCATCCTTCCTTCAGATTTGGATTTTACTGCGTACAATCCTTGGCTTATCCAGACTGGTATGCTTTTGTCATGTGGATGTTGTTGACACTTCACTTAGAAGACTCCTTGTTTGAAGAAACATCTCGAAGATCCCACACTACTCTGACTGAAAGCCGAGCAACATCTGAGTTCTTCACCACACTTTGCTATAACACTCTATCTTCAGTAATCTCTTCATGAGATTCAGTAATGAGTAGGGCTATGTCAGAAGAACTGTCTTTAGATTAGGGCTAGGATTAAGTGTGCGTTCAAAATCTAGTCAGATATCTGCAGTTTATATGTCTCTAGTTCACTTCAGTGGCCTCATTGTGATTTTATGATAGATTACATTATTAATCATCTCCCTATGGCATAAGCTAATTCTATTGGTACTATAATCAGTTTTTCCAATGGTATAGAATTTTTTTTGGGGGGGGGCATCACTGCTCTCCAGTAGTGGGAGTAGGAGGTCCAGCCCCATTGCTGGAATTGAACCTCCGTCCCAGTGGGCCGCAGTCCCACGCACAACCACTACGCCACCGGGGCTCAGCCCGGTATAGAATTTAAAACATGGTTAGAAGAGGAAATTATATAAGAATAGGCTGGCTATGAATCACAATACATGAATTGTTGCCTTGTGCAGATTAAACTCTTAAGTGACTAGACAATATTTACACAAACAATAGGATTGGTGATAGGGCAAAACTTTTAATGACACTTATTAGCAAAGGCAGAACCATGTCTACCAGACTAATACACATCATAAGAAATCAAGGAGAGTATCAAAATAGCAAATATATGGTAGTCCTAGGCACACACTGTGTTAGTTTGGGTAGACTAGAGAAACAAATTCATAGACACACACACACACACACACATATATATATATATAATATATATAATATATATGGGTGCTGTTTATATACAAGAGGAATAGGACACTAAGAAAGCATCCCAACCCAGTCCAGTTCAAAGTTATAAGTCCAATATTAGCCTATATGCTCAATACCAGTCTATTACATCTCCTACCGACTCACAAAGTCACAAGTCAGTGGGGGCAGAGTCCCGGTGCTGGTGGAGGCCTCCCCATGGCAACTCGCTTCCAGGGCTCAAGGTCCATCAACAGCATCCAGTTGTGATAGAGGCAACTCAGTGCTGGCAGGGCTCTCCACTTGGCTCCGCCAGTTTCAGAGGTCTGGTTCCATCACAGTAAGGCTGTGTGGCTTCTCCTCGAGCTCTTCCAGCTCCTGGGATGCTGCCATCTTGTCTTGTCCATAGTTTGTTGTCTCTGAGATTAACTCCCAACAGCTGGGGAGAGAGCTTCTCATCTCCATGAAGGAAATATCACGAGACTTCCCAGAAATCTCAGGAAAAAGCCATGCCCACACGGAGACCTCATTGGCTACTCAATGGCTATCTCTAGATTAACAGGCTAGACTCCACCTCTACATATCAATCATGAAATTAACATAAGCACATGACCACCACACATACTCAAAGGAAAAGTTTGGGACCAAAGTTCCAGGACCACCAATTTCATAACTTTGGGATAGCAGTCATCTGTTCCTTCTCATACAAGGACATTTCATCCTTAAATCCAAGGGAATATGTCAGTTTATTAAATCTGCTACAGGTGGGTCTGAAGTAAAAACCAGTTTGCCCAGTGGGGTTTCCACATTGAAACCATATTCTCCGGGTGGCCAATAAAGGATGTTGTGTATCTCAAAATGACATAACCTAAAGTCCCAGTAATCTATACCACGCAGCGTGAGTCACTAAGGACTGACTAGAAATGAGGTCAAAAGTATCCAGTTGGGAACATAGGATCAGGCATGTTCTCCATGTGTATTCTATATAAGTATTCTTAACAGTTATTTCCTCGTGGGAGGTTGCTCCATCTGGTTTACCTACCAAAAGTAGCATAACAGGTATTCTTCTCTCCCCCATCTTGACTTGAATTTCCAATAGGGTTCACTCCTACTGTTGCCAGAGTGTACATTGATTTTAGAGCAGGGGTTCTCAGCCTGTGGGTTGTGATCCCTTTGGGGGTCAATGACCCTCTCACAAGGGTCACCTGATTCATAACAGTAACAAAACTACAGTTATGAAGTAGCAATGAAAATAATTTTTTGGTTGGGGGTGGTGGTGGCTCACCAACACATGAGAAACTGTATTAAAGGGTTGTGGCACTAGGAAGGTTGAGAACCACTGCTTTAGAGTTACTTTAGCACAGCACTGTGTGGCAGAAATGGAATAATCTTCTCCCTCTCCCCAGTCAGTTGAGAAACTGACCCCAGCTGAGAGAGGTGATGTCTCTTATGTTGAGGTCATTTTTAAGATGTACCCTTAAAGGGGTGTTTGTCCATAATATATAATTCATGGGCACTAGACAGGCACTCTACCTCATTGCTTGGGATACCAGATTATAATATTACATGACCTAAGATCAGAAGCCCCACTTAATCTTGGTATTTATCTTTAAGTAGTGAACTCATACGATCTTTGTCCACTTGGCCAACTTCATTCAGCATGATGGTTTCCAGACCGCTTCATGTCACAAGGTGTTTCATTACTGTTTTTTTGTATGTTTTGTTTTGTTTTGTTTTTTTGGGGGGGCATCACTGCCCTCTGATGGTGGGAGTAGGAGGCCCAGCTTTGCTTCTGTATTTGAACCTCCAACCCAGTGGGCCGCAGTCCCGCACACAACCACTATGCCACCAGGGCTCAGTCCATCACTATGTGCATGTATCAGAGTTTCTTTATTCATTCTTCTGATGGAAATTTAGGCTGCTTGCTGTTTGAACTGTGCTGTGATGAATAAGGGAGAGCACACTGGATTTCTTTCTCAAGAAATGTCACTGGATTTCTTTCTCAAGACAACCCAGCCCAACACAACAATATGGCAAAATTGCTGGGGCATAGCAAAAGCAGTACTTAGAGGGCAGTTTATAGCAATCAGCTTAATTACAACAATTCGAAAAACAACAGCAAAGAAACCCTCAGACAGTAGAAAGAAAGAAATAGCATGCATTAGGGCAGAAACAAAAGAATCAGAAAATCAATCTTAAACTATTAAAAATGCCAACAAGAGAAGGAGATGATACTTTAAAAAGACAAACAATGTTGATATAAACCACTGGTAAACATAACAAAGGAAAGGAATTAAATCATATGTGTAAGAAATGAAATGGTTTACATTACAACAAAACCAACTAGGATTTAAAAAAATCACAAAGAATCACGAAAAATTACAATCCAACAAATTTGAAAACATAGAAAAGGATAAATGTCCAGAAATGCATTATCTACCTGAATTACCATAGAATGGTGAAGAAAACCTCAAAAAGCTTATAACACAAGGAAAACAATAGATCTGGTCATTTGAAAACCTCATTAAAAAGCATCAAAAAGGGGCTGAGCCCGGGTGCCGTAGTGGTTGTGCGCGGGACTGCGGCCCACTGGGACGGAGGTTCAATTCCAGCAGTGGGGTTGAGCCTCCTACTCCCACCACCGAAAAGCAGTGATGCCCAACAAACAAACAAAAACAAACAAACAAAAAAAGATCTACACATAGCCTCCTATCTGGAGAATGGACATCAGGGGAGTGGGCAAGGAGAGAGATGGGGCAGTGTAAGATATGTCAAAATAATAACAATCTATAAAGTTGAAGGCTGGTGGGGGACGGGGAGGAAGAGCAGGGAGGGAGGGGAAAGGATGAGAAGCTGATATCAAGGGCTCAAATGGAAAAGCAGATATTTAGAGAATGATGACAGCAGCAGGCATGTGAAGGGGCTTGGCATAGTATATGCATATATTGTGATTAGCTATATACAAGCCTCCAATAAAATGATTTTAAAAAAGGAAAGTACAAATTAAAACAACATCGAGATATTACCTCACACAAAAATGCTTAGCAAAATTAAAAACAAAACCTCCAAAAGTAATATATGCTGGAGATTGTGGAGGGACTGGAATGCCCATGAATTGCTGGTGGGACTGTAGCATTGTATGCCTACTGCAGAATTCAGCCTGGAACTTTCTTAGACAAATGCAAGCAAGCTTATCTATGATCTTGAAATCTCTTTACTGGGTCTATACCTCAAAAGAAATAGAGAACACAAACAAATAGACATATGCTCATCTATATTTATTGCAGCAATTTCCATAATTTAAATAGATGGAAACAATAAAAACTCTAATTATAGAAAAATGGATAAACGAACTCTGCATTGATTAAATGCATTATTAAATGATAAATGATTAAATGATAAATGCATTGATTAAAAAGAATGATGACTCTTTTAAAGACTGTAAGACATGAACAAAACTAGGAAACATTATGCTCAGAAAAGGTAGCCAATCTTATAAAGGTGAATATTTAATGTCACCATTATTATAAGAAAAAAATGAAAAGAAAAGTGGTTTTCACACCACAGGATAAGACTTTGAAGACTAAGAGGAGGCCAGGGGTGGGGGAGGAGTAGGGACAGGGAGGGAAGGAATGGTGGGGGGAAGGATCATATTTATGGGATGTTTAATGTAATGTTATAACTGATTTGACTTGATGAGTTGGGCTGTGAAATACACAGCATATATTTTTCTTTAAAAAATAAATAAAAAAGGCTGAGCCCCGGTGGCGTAGTGGTTGTGCGCAGGACTGCGGCCCACTGGGTTGGAGGTTCAATTCCAGCTCCCAGGAGCAAAGGCTGGGCCTCCTACTCCCACCACCTGAGGGCAGTGATGCCTTAAAAAAAAATAAATAAAAAAAATAAATAAATAAATAAAAAAGCAATAAGTAAATAAATGTATATTTTGAAAAAAGAGTGAAGGGCCACAGCCTTAAATGCCCTCCAGATCCCTTACTCCTCAGAGCTACACATTGGTCGGAGTGGTATGCAGGGAGGAAAGGCACATCTGAAGCAGACTTGGACTCTCTAGTGCCATGCAAGATAATTTCAAACAATAACAACAAAAGAAAAACAAGATTATACATGGAAATGTTTCAACAGTTGGAAGCAGTACTGGAAGTTTGTGTTCATTCCAAAGAAAGGTGACCCAACAGAATGCAAAAATTGTTGAACAATATTCTTAACATGTGCAAGTAAATTTTTGCAGAAGATAATGAAAAAACTGCTCCAGCAGTCCAACCACAGAGAGCTACCAGCAATTCAAGCTGGATTCAGAAAAGGACATGAGAGGAGGGATAGCATCCCTGAAGTCAGGTTGTTCTTGCCTAAAATCAGATGATATCAGAGAGATGTTTACTTGTGTCCTATTGACTATACAAAAACATTTAACACTGTGGATCATAAGCAATTACAGAAAGCATTGTGAGCAATGACAATTCAGAACATTTTATCTTGTTCATACATAACTTGTCCGTAGATCAAGAGACACTTGTTCTAACAGAATAAGCTAGGTACTATGTGTTAAAATCAGTAACAGTGTGTCTCGGGAGTTTATTGTTTTTACTATCCTTACTTGATCTGTTGGCAGAGCAAATTGTCCGAGAAGCTGGACTTTATGGAGAAGAGCACAGCCTCAAGATTGGAGAAGGCTCATTACCAACTTACCATATGCAGATAGCATATTCTTGTTTGCTGAAACGGAAGAGAACCTGAAGCAATTGTGGGTGAAGATCAACTTTCAGTATTGATTACTGTCAAGAAAACAAAAATCCTTACAACTGGGCCAACAAGCCACATCCTAATAAATGGAGAAAAGTTTGAAGCTGGCAAGGATTTCATTTCACTTGGATCCACAATCAATATTCAAGACAGCAGCAGTCACAGAATCAAGTGGCATAAGGCATTGGACAAAACCTGCCACAAAACACCTCTTTAAAGTATTAAGATGTTGAACGTCCCTCTTTGAAAACAAGACATGGTATTTTCAGTCACCTGATATGCTTGTGAAGACTGGAAAAATATGTGCAGAAGTTGGTTGTTGTTGTTGTTGCTAGGTCCCATCAGGTGGTGCAGACTGATAAGAGCACTATGTACAACAGAACAAAATGCCTTCTGGCCACACACCGTCCTCAACGCTGTTTTTACGTGTGAGCCCCCCACTGTAGCCAATGTCAAGGGTCTTCCTCTTTTTCTCTGCCCCTCCACTTTTCCAAGGACATGTGTACTCTTAAAATGTCCACAGTGTATGAAACGAAGTCTTAACATTCTTGTTTCTAAGAAACATTCTGGCCACACTTGTCTCGCGACAGATTTGCTTGTCCCTCCTCATGCCAAAGTCTCCCTCCCCCCTTATAGGAAGCCAGAAGCTGCTTCAGGCTGGAGGTCCTGCTGACATTCAAGCTCCTGGCCAGGAAGGGGTGGGACACATGGGTGGGAATCAGGCCAGGTGGGCTTAATTCAGCCAAGGGGTTAACCAGTACCGTTGACCAAGGCTCTCAACCAGAGGGGATGGGGTGGGGTGCTGCAGAGCACCCTCTGGTGGACCCTCTCCCAGTTCAGGGAGGCTGTGCGCTGTGCTATGGTCTCGCTAAGGTCCAGCTGCTCCTTGACTGGGCCGGGGTTCCTCTGGCCTCAGATTTCCACGTGTGGGTGTGCGGTGCCCTGAGGGTGCCTGTGTAAGACCTGAAACTCCTTCTATCCTTTATAAAAACTCACTTGGATCACAAACGAGGTTTCAGTGGGAAGTTTTTCTCATGTGAAACCAAGGACCAAGATACTTCTCCCACGAGAGAGACCTAACACTCCTTATGAGAAGGCCATGCCCACAAGGAGACAGCTCAGGCTAGACCCCACCCGTATCTTCTTATGGGTGCCAACTTGGCAAAAAACCTTACTATCACAGGAAGATAGTTGGGAGGAATGCAGGTAAAATCACTGAGAGAATCTCATGCTGTGGCGTATAAGGACCACTGTAAATGTGTGTGTGTGTAAAGGTAAAATAAAATTAAAACATGGAAGAAAAAGCTAGGACTATAGTCTTATTTCTCAGATACCTTCCACTTTTTTTGTTTCGTTATATAAGCACAGGACACGACAAACTCTTTACGGCCTGCAGAAGAAGTTTCCGATCCTGTGATATGATTGTGGACCTTCCAGGAACCCTCAGCACACATGGTCTGGCCTGGCAGGCTGTGAATCTGGAGAAGACATAGGCAGTTTTAATCTAAGCCTGAGATAAAAGGCAGAGCTTCAAGCATCACAAGGCTTGTCCAAATTTGGTTGCACCTGCAAAGGCAGGAAATGTTTTTCAATTATAGAAGGGAAAAGACCACTGGTTAAGTCAGGGATAGTTTAGACGCATTTTCTGCAAGATAACCTTATCTTTTTACACAAAAGAGAAATTGGTAATGCTTTCTTTTAAGATTGAGAGTATTTACATAAAACTTACTGAGGTGATCAATTGTGTAGTTCACCAAATGGCCCTGGTTTTCTCTCTTCTGGGCACATGATAAGATTATGACTCCGGGTCATGAGAATTGTTTTGAGCATTTGAGGAAAAGTGGTGAGCATAACTTTTAGAGAGAAACTTCATGAACCGGCTATGATGCGCCACACGATATTGCCCTACTGAACTAATCAGCATAGTATATGTCAAGGCAATCCTTCTGTTAGCTTGGATGGGCACCATGCTCTGGGTAAGCCATGTTGGAGTGAAAAATGAACGTTTGCCATATGAAACCATTGGTATTTTGGATGTGTGTGGGGCATTTATTATTGCACCTTAATTTCATGCACACTGACAAAATCTGTACCACCAGTTATCAAGATATGTGATTGACATTATCACAGTTTCTTCCTGAAATTGTTAGAGTGATATCAGAAGTCAATAGTAACTTACTTGAGGATTGGAGACTACTGAATGGATTCTTCTCTCCCTTAATAAAGCTCAATTAAAAGAGCTTGAAGAAAAGTAGAACTGGGAAAAGAGCATGGCAAAGACTGCCTAATGAAGGTGTCCTGCAGACCAAGTGCAGTTTTTAAGAGGAGTAATTGAATCAATAAAATGCTTTTGATAGACTTCTAACTTATCAGCTATCTCATTATCCAACATTTTGCACATATGACAGTACTAAAAACAATCTACTACCTGACTATTTGGCACATTCATTATAAACTCCTGGCAGTAACAAGTGTGAGGTGTGAAGCAAGAATTACCGCTGGCTGTGATGGGTAAGGTCAACTTGGCTGGACCGTGACTTTCAGTGGCTTTGCAGCTATGTAATGACATAATCTGACAGTTACATAATGATGCAGTCATGTTCTTTCTTGTGGTTTGATGTGGCCACCCTCTATTTTTGCATAACCTCAATTTTCACCTGGTCTTTGAAGCCTAACCAAAGGACATATTGGTGATTTTTTTACTCCATGACAAGAAACTCCAAAACAATTGCCTAAAATAACAAATATATTGCATCTCATGGTTTCTGTGGCACAGAACTCAGGTGCTCCTTAGCTGGGTGCCTCTGACGCAAAGTTTCTTAAGGATGCAGTCAAGGGGCCAACAGGGCAAATGAAAAAAGTTTAGATTCCATTGTGGACTGCAATCCCAGCTCCATTACATACTTGATTTGTGATTTGGGGAAAATTCCTTGCAGTCTGTAAGTTATATTTGTCGGCAAGGTCAAGATAAACTCAGAAAATGGCTCCCGGAGGGTGCCATCCACACAGAAAGCCACATCAACATCAAGGATACTCTCTGGGCTTGGCACTTAGGTGGACTGTCTGGCACAATAGAGGTATGTATCATTACTGGGACTCACCTTCATCTCGAATGAGCCAAAGTTAAATACTTCCCACACATACTTTAGTTCAGGCCCTCACCCACTCGGTATGATGCTGTGAAGGAGCATTTTTCTCTCCAATGTGGTGCTAAGAGCTCTTTTTAGTCTAATGAGACTGACCACACAGAATCCCTGGGTCCCAAGTCCAGGTTGGTTCTAAGCTTAGACAACCCTTGGCCCCAGTCTTGGTGGCAGAATCCCAAGTCATGGATTCCCATTGAATGAAAGTTACTGGGGTTCACGAGGGTATTGGTTTAGGGCCTTGGTAGGAGTGGGTCATTGTATCATACCCTTATCCCCCAACACCAACTCACTTCCATAGAGCTGATTCTGGCTCAGAGAAACCTTATATAGGATTTCCCAGGCTGTAAATCTTTACCAGTGCAGACAACGCACTCAAAGACCTTTCAAGTAGCAGCGCAAGACTTACATGGGATGACAAATCCACATTTTCCTGAGACACTTTTCTCAAAGGGCTCTCATCCGGTGAGCAGGGCAGGGACTTGGACTTGATCTCATCTTTAAAATTTTAGCAGGATCTCAAGCAGCTCATCTATCAATCTCATTGGCTACTTTTTTGTGACCTCAAAAAAAATGCAGTGAAACCTAAGTCACTTGATCCTAGAGGGTAGAACTGTGTGTCTGTCCCTCTTTTACAAATGTAGAAAGCCCTGTCTTTCTCCAGAGGATCTACTGTTCATTTCAGACCCTGACCGTTTGCAGCCTAAGGAGGAACCGTCATACATGCCCCCAAGGCTCCTTGTGATCTTCAATGAGAACTAGCAAATCACCTCCCAGGGATGAGCTGGCTCAGGTGGGGGAGCACTTTCAACCCACGCCATCCTACTCACAAGAACAACTAACTCTCTGGATTGTGTATCTCTCTGGCCCCACCTCCCCACACAACCTGACTGCTTCCAAAGCTTTCCCTTCCCCCACACCCCCATGACTGAAGGTGCAAATTATCTTGGAGGGTGATTTGACTCCTACTTGGACTCAAAGTGGGGCACAGCTGGGTTGTTCTAGGGCTGAGAGCTTGTGGGGTTGTTTGCAGCATGTGAGTATACGGTTTAAGGAAGGCAGGCTCAACCAAGATCTGGTCTCTGTAGGTCTCTCTTGCAGGAGGATATCCTGACTGAAACCCAGGCATGGACCCAGAAAGTGCAGGCCCCCTGTAGTTCTAGCCAGGCCTGCCACCAAGTACTGTGTGTGTGGCATGAGAAAGGAGAGGCTGGAAGGTGGCAGTCCTGCTGAATGGAGAGGCTTAAAGGTGACAGTCCCGCTGAAGCTGTGGCGTCTTGGCTTTTCATCTGTTCCAAAGAGAAAGAGGCTCCAGTAAAGCAGAGTCCCAAGGAAGACTTCCAAACTGGAGGTGGGAAGGGTAATTATTTCACTCCAGCAGGGAGAGGTGGATTAGGGCAGAATAACCCTCTGAGAGCATGGCATGACCCCCTCAATCCAACGTGGCCTGGAGTACTTCATTCCTGCAGGTGGGTTGCACCCATCCAGCTTCAGTCTTAAACACATACTAGCTAATTGTCACCCCAAACTTGGGCAGTGAATAGGACACATCTTCAAGTCCCCCAAATCTGCATCAACCAGAAGCCATGACAGCTTTTTTAAAAGCAAAAGAACAGCATCCAAAGCTCCTTGGTGGTGGGTGGTTGGGGTAGAGGTGATTGTGGTTGTGGGGGTGCAGGACTGCTCTGGTGACCCTGCAGCTCCCATCAGTCTCCAGGCTGAGGGACTGACTGCCTGACTTCTGCTTCCAAACTGCAGAGGCTGAGGCTGAAAGGGAGTCTGAGCAGCCCCTCAGTCTCCTGTTTATTCAGGAGAGATTCCAAAGGGTATCGATCATTTCCTCTGACTACCTTTTCTGGGGTCTAGAACTGCAGGAGAAAAGCAACATCTCTGAAAAGAAAGAAGGGGGAACCGGCAAGGTGGGTGTGGGGCCAAGACGTTGGGGGTCTTCGCCCAGAGAGCGCCTTCCCCACTGGCTGGAGGCGGTGTCGACCGGGTGAGCGGTTCGGCGCGAACTCCAACCCGAGGCTTCGGGAGAGCGGGGAACAGGCCCCAAGCTGCCCTAAGGTGTTCCAGAGCCCTGCCTCGCTGGAAGGAAAGGAGTCTTGAGTGCTCTCGTGAAGGGACCCACCTTCTCAAGTTCCAACCCAAATGTTCACTTGCTTCTCTGGACTAGACCTTCTGGGAATTATAGGAAACTTCAGAGGGCATCAATCCCATTACTCACTCTCAGCCCTCAGGGGTGGAATTTTTTAGGGAAACGCTGGTCCTAATTCCAGAGACCCCTCTCTCTAAGGGGTGGGTGGGGTGGGTGGGTGAAGGGCGGAGCAGCGACCGCCTGGGCTTGCCGTGTAGGGGAACCCTCCTTCCCACGGAGCGCTCGCCCTCCGGGGCTCACGCCGCCTCCTCTCGCCTCGGGCGCCTGGCCGGCCATTCTCCGTGGGGCGCAGGACCGGGGGCTGCCCGGCATCCGCCGCGGTGAGGATCCGGAGATCCAGCCCGCCCTCCTTGGCGCGGAGCAGCGCCGTCGCTGGGGAAGGCTGAAGGCCAGACTGTGGGGTCGCAGTTCGGTTCCTTTCGTCATCTGGTTCTTTTCCTTTTTGCCAATTCGCCCGAACCCCCACTTGTCTTCCTTTGCTCCCACCACCCACTTTCCTGCGATTCCCTGAAGAGATCCTTCTCCTGCCCACGCGTGGGGAATCTCTCCTGCAGCCTGGATGAGGTCCTCACCGACGACCATCCCCTCGGACCACGGAGCTGAAAAAGGAGCACCTTTACCACAGCCAGCTTCGGCTTCGCGAGAAGCCTGGAGGAACTAATGTGTGAGCGGCTGAAGTCGCGCGGGGCAGTCATCCCCGGCCCCAGGTGCCTGGCCCGGGGTGGGGATTTCGCCGGGGGCCCTGAAACCCAGGGCGCACCGGGTGACAGGACCCCAAACCGAGTTCCTGCTGTCGGAGCGGAGCTCCAGGAAGACAATTAACCTCAGCGTGGAGGTGAACGCTCTAAGAAACCTGGGCTGAACTTGACGGAAAACCCTGGAGGGGAGGGGGGATTCAGACTCCACTTCATCCTGCGGGCAAATCAACCTGTCCCCCATCCACCGGTGGGAAGGAGGCGCTCTACGACCTAGTCCCCCCACATCCTAACCCTTGAGCTTTGAGAGCTCAGCGCTGCAAAGAGACTGAGCCCCAGAGCTGACTTCGTGAGAAGGTGGTCACAGTAGAAGGAAACCTCGTGCTGCCGCCCTATACCCAGGCGCTTTTTCCCTTTGGAGATGGATTTCAAGCTTTCCAGAAATGACTGGGGGTGATCCCCAAATAAAGTAGGGGTGGGAGGGGGTGGGAGGGTGCTCAAAGGAAACAGACACATCAGTCATAGCAAAAGCGGTGACACACGGAGTGTCTGTAGATGTCTCCTGTGATTTCCCTTCAGAAATCTAGTTTTAATGGTCCATCTTGGTAAGCGAATTCTTTGCCTAGAGGCTGGAACTGAGTAAGAGGACCTGTGTCTCCAAATCATCCTTTAATATGATAATAAATACATTCAAGGAGAGCAGCGAAGTGCTTACAATTACTGCTCCAACTTCTGTCGAAAGTCTCTAAATAACAACACACACACACACACACACTAATAAAATAAGGAGCCCAAAGGAGACGCCTTTGTGCAATCAGGTGGACACATCTTCAGCAGGAATTAAAAAGCCAAAGCCGATTTTATTTCCTGCAGTCAAGTGTGAACAATGGGGCCGCCGCGATGGCGGAGTCTACCCAGCAAAGCATGCAGCCAGGGGCTGGGGCTTGAGAGGGGCGGCCTCAACAAAACCAAGGCCAAGGGGCTCGGTGGCTTCCGGGCGCCACTTCCCAGTTGGCCACCTAGAAACCCGGAAGGAAGGCACTCCAACAGGTCTCTGCTCTCCCACCAAGTCCCACCGCCCGGAATTGCTCTGGCTTTTCTTTGCTCAAAGGGACTCCCAACTGACTGAATGGTTCTGGCCTGTTTTTCAGATTTGTCAGTTTCTAGAAAGTTGCCTGTTTTCAGTGAAGCTGATACAGCGAAGGATCCTGTTACACTAAAAAAAAAAACAAACAAAAAAAAAGCCAGGTTTTGGCGTGGCCCCAGGCACTTGGTGAGGCGCAACTGCGTCTTTAAAAAAGAGAAGGACTAGGAATACTGTGCTGAGAGTTTGGGGCTTTCCCTTCGTTTGTCACAATCCAAATGCAGTGGTTACTGCTTCCCAAAAAATCCCCTTTCTCCCTTGCCGTCCTGGAGGCTGGAGGAGCTGCGACAGTGACCTTTGCCCAGGACTCCCGGAGGCTCCCAGCGTTCCCAGGGACCCGTCAGCTGGGTGGTCGAGAATCTGCCTCATTCCTTTAAGTTTGGAACAGCGTTGACAGCGGTGTCTGGGTGACCCCGCGCTGCAGAAAGCTTGGCGGTCAACCTCTGAAAATAACACAATTGATGGTTGATGGCAAAGGCCGCTGCAGACACCC